>PVIA01002197.1:0-223720 GCA_004024845.1 Tonatia bakeri | reverse complement strand
GTGGACAGAATTTCTAGTAGTTTACCTCATTCAGGGCTGTAGAATCTGGGGCGGTTTTTCAGTTTACATTGCCCTGTAGATGAAAATAAAAATGGTTTTGTTTGCTCTTTACTCTGGGTTTGAGATGCATCCTTCTGGCTCCTCTCATAAATCCTTTAGATGGAATTTTACATCCTTTAGATGGAATTTTTTCCTCTTACAAAACACAATAAGTGTCTTCCAGAGCTTTTGGTGCCAGCAGAATAAAATATTACAAGATCTAATAAAAACTGTTTGATAAAAGCAAGGTGGTCTTTTAAACTGATATTTTTGGCAATTCAATAACTTGGATTGAGGTTATGAAACTCAGCAGCCAGTAGCCTATATCAGCCACCTGTAAGTGATGTAAAACTGGAAAGATAATAAAATACACAAAGTCTAAGTCATCTTTGGAAAACACAATTCAAGTTTTAGTCTGGAATCATGTTTTATCAATGGTAAGTATACATTATAAATATATGTCATAAATAGGTATAAATATATGTATATACATATACCTACATATACACACACACACACACATCCCTTCCCTCTCACAAAAACATACTATATTTAGTAACATTAATCTCTATAAGGGCAGAGTAGCACAAACAGTATCATACATATTTTATTCATTGACTAGTGATTTTTTTAAAAGATATTATGGAAAATTCCTATTCATATTTGCAAATGGCTACCCTGAAATAACTTTCCTTGGGTGTGAGGATGAAAAAGAAATTCAGGGGCCTCGTTTCCAGGGGTCTGAAGGGCTAGAGAGGGTCTTTGTAGGGCAGTGACTGCTCATCTGAAAACCTAGTGCTGGTAGCTAAAAATTAACATGTGTGGGGAGGATATAGTGGACCTAAAATTTATGATATTTACTCAGAAGTGAAGGCCAGGAGTACTAAGGTAGCATTTAATTTGGTAGGAAAACATAAGACACAGTTATCTTTGGCAAAGTTTCTCTAATTTCAGTGTTTTGTTACAGTAATTCTTAATTGCTCTTATAATAACTCTTGCTACAATGAACACATCTGAGCATAATTCTGTTTGGAAGTAAGTAAAAATTAAAATTTCTGAACATTGAGCTAAGGTTTCCTCTTTCCTATTTTTTATTTGATGTGAGCCTCAATAATCAATATCTGCTCTGTGTGTGCCTGTGTGTGTGTGTTTAGTTTGGGTTTCACAGGTTTATTTATGCAGGGTCTCAGTACTGTGGTATGTAAAATTGGGCATGGGGAAGGTGTTAAACCTCCCAAAGTAAGTTCTGGCAGTTTGGAACAATCATTATACAAGTAAATGCATCATTGTAGGCATTTTGAGGTAAAGAGGAAAGGGTACAAAGACATATAAACCATGTTGCTGCCTAGATAGTTTGTGGCAAAAAATATATACATATATATATGAAAATATGACTATTATAAAATATCACTATTTATACTGATGACAAAGACACACACAGAAAGATGTGAGATTTCAGAAGAAAGAGAAATTGCATGCAGTGAACATTGTCAGAAAAGACTTAGGGTGGAATGAGGAAAGGTGAAAGTGTACGGGGATTTTTAGGAAAAAAAACAATAAAATGTTTTCTAGAATAAAACATTCATCTAAGGTATGGAGAAAGGTATAATGCTTTAAAAGCAGTTAAGTTCCTCTAGTACAACTCTGTATGTCTCAAGTTTATACTTAATGTACTGCTCTTTAGAAAGGGAAGCCATTGAAAGAAATATTATTCAGCCATATCCTATGTCATACTTTAAAAATGATGGGATATTACTCTGTATTAGGAATAAAAAATGATCCCATAACTTTTCTAACAGGTACAACGTTATCCTTTTTACTCTGTCATCTAATCCTTCTATATTTTTTAGGATAACACAGTCAGTACGTAATATTTAATATTTAGTTTCCTTTTTTTTAATGTAGTCAAACATGACTGCTTCTGATGAGAAATGCTGAGGTATTCATTCCTGTCTATCTTGAAAAATCTAGGTCTGTCAGTCTTGTGAGAGTACCTTTCCCTGTGGGTAACTGAACTCTGTCTCTTCATGTTACTTATAAAAACACCAGTCGTTGAAGTTAGAACCTACCCTACCCTAGTCTGACTTCATCTTAACTTGTTACACCACAAACACTCCAGGCTCTCCTAGGTTCTGATTGGGTGTGAAGCTTTGGAGGACACTGTTTAACCCAATACAAGGCTCAGTGTGTTTTTTTCCAGCTTCGCTTAATCCCTGGAATCAGATCACAGTGCCCAGCCTGGCGTAGGAGTCCCATCTTGTCGCTTCAGCCACAGGTCACTTTTCCCTGTAGAACCACTTTTGACACACTCCTTTGAAGGACTACAGCTGTTTGCATCCCTCTTCATCAGAAACACAGGATATTCTGTGTATATTTGTAATTGTTGTGGATAATGAAATGCTGTTAGAGCAGGGGCATACTTTGAGACCACTGCTGTGGTCTTAACTCACATAGTTTGTGGTCTGGCACCTTAGTCTGAGAAGGTCTGCATGCCACATCTGGACACATCTCCCCACACTCCCTCTGGGCCGAAACAGGAAAATTTCAAGTTTTCTTATCTCTCTATGCAAGATCCGTTCCATCTTAGCACATGAGCTTCACTGGCCAGCAGTCCTCAAAGAAATCTATATCCTGACTATTCCATGGTAGAAATGCTATGGATTAGTGGCCTACACTAGCTGTCAATATGTAAAATGGGCGATAAAGAAATGATATGGGGATTGACTGAGGGAGGGGAAAGGGTGGGGGTGGGGGTGAGTGGAGGTGGGAAAAGGGAAACAAGCAGGAACTAGTGTAACAGCATAAACAATAAAAAAGAACAAAAAATTTATTCTAGAGAAATCTTAGCATTCATTTATTGTTACTTTTAGTTTAGAAGCTGAAGTTTAAGTTTCTTTTTCTTTCTAGTTTATCTCAGCAAACTGAATTTGTATACTGTTAAAAAATGAACATAAGTACATTGAAATTTTGAACAGTTTATTTGAACAAACATTGATTTAAATTGGGCAACACCAAGCCCAAAGTGGTTTAGAGTCCTCCACCACTTTTGGAGATAAGGGAAAGGCCTTTGTAGAGCAAGCAAAGCAAGGAAATTAGTTGATTGGTTTTCACTTAAGCAGTTGTCTTATTTGGGAAGTCTAGTTGGCTGTTTGTGATTATTCTCAAGGTTTGTTTCTTAATGTTAGGCACTAACAGATATTGGCTCTGGCTTAAATTTCAATTTGCATCTGTAGACTGGTAAGGCAGTAGAACCAACTCAGCTTAATGGTCTCCTGTTTAATTCATTTAACAGCACCTACCCACAGCCCTGGTGCAAGTGGACACCGGAGACTGACCGATTCATGCACATGAAAATGCAAAGACAAAACTGCATTAATAAAAACAAAACACCATGCCTATTACACATATTGACACTTTTGATATTTTAACAGATGTTTATCAATTGCCATGTATGCTGTAGACAATATGTGCACAGTATTTCACATATATTACTTATTTTAATTACTTATAACAGATGAACATATCCTACCGTTCTATCGCATACTGTTCTTCAGTGTTTCCGACTTGTCACAGCATTTTTCTTGCATTTTTCTCATTTGCAATTCAAAATTTCAAGAATTATAATGCTTATTTTTAACTGTAAGTGTTGATGCTCAGAAAGGCATAAGGTCATAGAACAATTATGAGGAAAAATTAGAAAAATCTCAGCTTTTATGAACCCTGATTTAGCTCTCTTTACATGTGTCTCTAGAGAAAGATTAAAAGTGCATCCCAAACAAAAACTAGGGGTAGAGATCTGTCTTTTTGCTCCACAAGGTTGTGAAAATAATTACCTGACAATTGCTTGAAAGATTTTATAAAAATTAAAATGAAATAAAATTATTTTGTGTTACACTGTAGGTGCTTAACATAGTATTTTTTTTCAGGGACTGGTAGTTGACTATTTCAGTATTTTCCCTTCTTTGTTAAAAATAAAATCTTATTTTTCAGCTGCTCAGAGTAAATACTACAATTCTCAGATGCAGTTGCAGCTAGAAGTAGCTGTGTGACTGATATCTGACCATGTGTTCACATACTCTTGACAAATTGCAACTAGAAGGGCATTTCTTTAATTTGATAAAGTGAATCTGCCAAAAACCTATATAGCAAGCAGTAATCTTAATAAAAAACATCATACGTGGTCCCTTTAAAATCAGGAAATATGTGGGCATACTTATCACCTTCTCCGGAAAATATTGAGCTGAAGTTCATAACTATGCCCATAACAAAGACAAATAAATAAATGAAAAGAATAAGTATTTGAAAGGAAGGAACTATACTCATTATCATCATTTTCGGATAACATGTTTATGTACAAACAACTCAAAATTATATAGAGAAAACATGCTTGAGTTAATAATGGAGTTTGGAAAGATATCTAGATCGATCTAGAAGAAACATGTGTACTGAAATTCATTTACTTTTGTGATGTTTACAAGCTTATGCAGTGGTCCAGAAGTGCAAGTGATTCTCACTAGCTTTTCTTGATCTGCATGAGGTCAGATGTTGAAGCTCAACTTCGATCACATTGAACATGGGTCTCACCATCTAGTCCTGAGACAGGAGTGGTCAACATTGGCTGCACATTAAAATAATGTGGGGAACTTTCAAAATGTCTGATACTTGGGTACCACTTCCTAAATTTTGGATTTAGTAGGGTTGTGTTATGGCCTGGGTATTAAGATTTTAAAGCTCATAGTTAATTGAGTGAAGCAGTTAAAATGAGAACTACTTTAAGAACAGAGTGGAAATTGGTACAAATTCCAGGTATAAAAATAAATAATTTATAGTGATGCAACATACAGCACAGAGAATATAGTCAATAATATTGTAGTAACTTTGTATGGAGACAAATTGTTACTAGATTTATCATAGTGATTACACCGTAAGGCATATAAATATCAAATCACTATGTTGTACATCTGAAACTAATATGACATTTCAAGTCAATTACACTTTAATAAAAAAATCATGCTATCACCCTCAGGAAATAAAAAATGAGCAATTTAAGTACCACTCTTCTCATGACTTCTGCCCAAGGCTCATAGCTTATAATGTTCCTTTTAATACTATGCTCCAAGGATTTCATGTGTAATAACTCAATTTACCTGAGTTATACCAAACCTTCAGATTAGTTTTTTCCATATTATAACTAAAATGTTGAAGCTTATTTGTCTGGTAGTGAAGCATTTTCCTTCCAAACCCCTGATGATTAAAGACAACTTAAGGGTATTTATTAAAAATATAAATTTCTAGACCATTTCCTAGACTCTGAAGGATAGAGGTATTTAGGAAGATGCTTTTTAAATAAGAGCCCCAAATTATTTTCATAATCAAATTAATTAAAAAATACTGCATAAATGAAACAACTCTATTAAATTTTGTTTTATATTTTATCATCTTAACTGTTTTATTGATAAGTGATCAAATAAAACTTTGTTTTCTATGATCAGGAAACATTTACACTTATTTACTTCAAAAGGTATATAAAATCATAGAGGCATTTTTGTCTTTGCGATGTCCTCCAAGGAGAAAACAGTCTTGAACTCATTACAAACTGCTTCACCTGGACAAAAAACAAACAAACACACAAAAAGCACATCATCATCATGGCTTTGGATAAACAGTGGTTTTAAATCATGAATTTTATAAAGATTACTACATTTAAGCAAAATGCCCAGGACATAGTTTATTTAAGTGTCTTCTCCTATGAACGTATTCTGGCATAAATCACAATTTTAGCAACAGGAAGTGTCAGACAACTGTGACCTACTTTAAACATTTTATTTTAAGAGAACCTAAAGTTGGCTGGCTTTAACTATGGAAGAAAACAGTCAACTGCTGTTATAGCAAGCAATTATTTCTACATTCTTGATAGTTCAATTACATTGAATTGTTTACAATCTGTGCTGTTGGTAGGGAGTTGTTAGAACAATTTATAAAACTCACTGATGTAGAAGAAGATTACTTGAGTTTGCATTTCAAAGCATTGGATTTGAGAATGCTTTATTTTAATTGGATTTCATGGTACCTTATATGCTAAAGAAATGTCTATGTTTTAGCTAAGACAAAACCTCATATTTTGTGGAAACACCTTACAACATTTTTCAGAGCACCAGATACACTTGAACTCAAAAGATTTAGTACGTTTTCAATTATAAGTGCAATATCACTGGTCTTTTTGAGGTAGCTTATGTATCACAAAAAGATGCTTTGAATAGGTGGAAATATCATTTTAAATTGTTTAAGATTAATATTGTTTTTTACAGAGCCCAGTATCTATTTAATAGGTAATTTGAAAACCATTCATTTTGGTTCTTTAGGTTACAATCTGAAAATCTAATTCTTTCATTCATGAGACTCTTAATGGCTCTAATAGGAATTCAATGCATTGGGCAAGAGAGAATTGATTAATCAGAGTCAAAGAGATATTTTGCCAAGCTTTTAAACAGGTTTTTTGTTTTAATATTGGAGAAGTTGACACACTAAAACAAAACATAAAAGCCTGAAGCCTATGATGCTTTGATGACAAAGATTAAGTTTCTGATTTGCTATTTTTTAGTATAATTACCTTAGTGACTTTTTCAGAGTAAAATCAAGTATAAATTAATACATCTTGATAAGTTCGTAATTTTTCCAATTATCTTTCCTATGGAATTTGTAATTTTGTTTATATATGTATATAAATGGAAATATAATACTATATATATATGAAAATCTCTCTTTCATATATATATATATGAAAGGTTGCAGCTGGAATTTAAAAATATGTAAATTCTGAAAAATCAAGAGCAGGAAGCTTCTCAGTGACTGCTTGTCCCCAAATTTACATTGGTTCACTTTATGTAGAGTATTCCATTCACTTGCATTGTGAGTTTGCTGTCCCAATCAAAAGAAAAGTACATATTAACTTATTCGAATGCTCATAGGTCAATGCTGCTTCCAGGGAAAATATATGGCAGTACTATTACGACAAACCCAACATGATTAAAACTCCGCTTTCTTAGCAAAATTTACCTTTAAATTAGATAGGTATATTTACTTTTTAGAATAAGAGCAGGGATGATTTAGTACAATACCTGAGTATGTATGTAAAAGCTTACTGGCTGATATTTCACTTTTTATCTCATATTATGATTTTAAATGCACAGGAGACAATTTAATTTCTGAAATAAGTGGGTGGAAGGAGAGAATGACTGCAAAATATTCAGCTTCATGTAATACTTATTAGTTGTTTGTCATGAGAATGAAATAATAATGTAGGCAAAACACAAAATCGGCAGCCAAATAAAGGCTAATTGCATTGATCTAATTCACAGCCGCAGACTTTACTTAGCCAACTTCTGGTTTCCAGATACGTTTGTTGCAGAGAAACCCTGAGACACTCTGAAGTTAGACCTACTCAAACCCCTTACTACAAGTAAAAACAAACAAAACAACAACCTACTACCAGTATCTTAACGTTCATTATTTAGGGACCTAGAATGATATTTGTTTCTGGAAAAAGGAGTTGATAGGAAAAGCAACTGATGAGAGGAATACGATTGTATTAAAGCACAGAAAACTCCGTCAGAGTAAACAGGTGGGGACTATGTTCAAATGAAGAAAAAATGTGATGGAGAAATTGCAAAAACAACGAGAGGTAATGACAGCATACTTGATATGATAATCGATGCCAAATAGACAGTGATTAAGACAAAATGTGCTCATTTATTTTAAAAGAAAACAAAGTACAATCCACAATTGATGCATTCTCTTCAAGGAATGGATATTTATTCTGACCTTAAAGGAAGACATTTAGAATCTCTGGGTATATCTTTTGAAACTATTCTAGTGGGATCAGTATGAATTACTAAAATAATATTGATAACCTAGGCTGATTAGTTGATGACAGATACTACATTTGAGAATAAATTTACTCTGCTCATTAGGTATTCTGCTACTAATACTGTAGTCAATGATAATTAATCCTCCTAAAATTCAAAAAAGGGACAAGATAACAGAATAGCTTGAACTGCTTGGCCCCAGAAGGGTAGGATTTCATTGCCTTGAGAGTACAATGTAATCAGCGATCATCAGAGTAATTGCTACTGCAATCTTTATGTCAGGAGTAAGCTTGAGGTTGGAAATTTAAAGGCAATTTTATCTTTGTATATACCTGACAAAATAAATTTCTATGTGTCCTAAACCAGGGCTTGTAATCTCGTAGCTGATTGTCAAGTCACGTGACTTCAATCATCAAATGCTCTCGATTTCCCTGTGTAACCAGTGGCCCATTTCTTTCATCAGACACAGCCATTGATGTGGTTTTTTGCAATCATTTTATTCCTAAATTTTAGAAACTGTTTTTTATTATATTTCATTATGCAAAAATCTTACTCTTTTACATGAGAATTTATATTGTGTCATTCAAGAAACTATGATACAACATTAGGACCATTAAAAGAACTGTACGTGACTGGGAATGAAAGAGCAGTCAAACCTAAGAATCCCTGTCACAATAAAATCTTTAAAGAGAAAATGAGCTAAAGCTCCAGGAGAAAATACTTTTCTCATTTATAAACATATCTTTAATGTTATATTTAATGTTAGGAGAAACAACAAGGAACATGTTGATCCACTGATTTAAAACAAGGTTGAAGGTAAAAAGTTCAACTGCATATTATGTTTCTATCCTCTTAATACAAGAGAATTTGCCAACAAACCTGGAAATACAGTAAAAGAATTAAAAAAGGGAGCTTCTCTCTAAAAGTTGAAGAGTCATTAGGAAAGACCCCAATAAAAAAAAATAACTTACTTTCTAGTTTTGTTCAACTTATAATAATGATACTAGAATACTTTACAAATGTTACTCAGTTATTGTTAAATATCCTTGAGAAATCATGAAAAAAGAGCTTGTAAAAAATGGAGCATTCAACTTATCTTGATTTTTAAATAACATCACGGGTTGGATTTTCAAAAGTATAGACAAGTGAACCTGATGTAAATTCTTCTCTTGTTTTATTGTAAGATTCTTCTAGTCTGAATTGTGTAGCATGTTAGGTTGATATAGTCTCTTCAGAATATTTTCCCTTCATTCCAAGCACAGTTCAATATTTTTATTTCTTAAAATCAAATGTATGTTCACTCATATTGCCATGTTTGTTTTAGAAAGTATTTCTGAAGGAATAACTTGCATAGAAAAAAATATACAAATAAATTGTATAGCCTGATCAATTTTTAAAAGTCTACTTATTCAAGTAAACACAACTAGAAAAATAAACAATGTTCTCATCTCCTTAGAAGCGTGTCCTCCCAGTTTCTTTTCTCTCCAGAGTCACCACTGTGGCAAACTTCTGAAACCAAAAAGTGGTTTTAGCTCCTTTTGAATTTTATATAAATGCAATATGGTCTCTTTTGTGCCTGGCATTTATTATTTAGCATTTAAGTTATGAAGTTCATCCATATTGATGTAGAGAGTTGTAGTTTTAGAATTTTTTCTTGCTGTATCACATTCAAATATGTGAACATATTACCATTTATATACCTATTGGCTGTTGTTGGATATTTTGGAAGCTTAAAATTTGGCACTATTCTGTGTAGTTCTGTTATAAAGATTCTAATCCAGTGCTGTGTATCCGCTGAACGTGTGCTGGCATTTCAGTTGGCTAATACACCTAGAAACAGAATTACTGGGTAATAAAGAATACATGTTGCCCTTTATTAGATATTGCCAAACAAATGACCAAAGTAGTTTTGTTCTTACTAGCAGTGTATGAGGGTTTAAATAGCTCCAATCCTTGCCAGTACTTTGGTGCATGATATTTTTGAAAGCTTTAGCCATTGTTTGAGGAGTTGAGTAATGTAGTGGTATTTCACTGTGGTTTTATTTTTATTTCTCTGAAGTTTAATGAAGATTAGCAACTTTCTCATTGTTTATTGCTCATTTGGGTATATATTATTATAAAGATCCTTTGCAAGTCTATTGTTCATTTTCTAATAAATTTTCTGCCTTTTTCCTATTGATTTATATGAGTTCTTTACATATTTTGCACTGAATGCAAAGAAAAATTTGGGGAGAGATATCTGTAATATTAAAACTAATACTTCACAAGTATGATATAATCCCTCCACATATTTAGATTATTTAAATTTTTCAACAATGCTTTGCAGTTTTCAATGTAGAATATTTTCATTAGCTTTATTCTTATGTATTTGATGTTTTAGATGCCACTAAAATGGCAGTTTTACGAATTCCCTGATGTATTTCTTTGCTGCTTGAACATATAAATTCTTTTGCTTTATACATATTTACCTTGTATGATAACTTTGTCACTAGAGATTTTGCTTAATTAATTTAGTAGTCTTAATATTTCCCACAGATCCTTTGGGTTTTCTAAAGGTACAATTATATCATGTGCACAAAGTGACAATTTTATTATTTCTTTATATCTGTAGGCTGTTAGTTTCCATTTCTGACCTTATTGTATGTGTTACAAACTCAAATACAATGTTAAATCTAATTGATAAAGAGAATATCTTTTTATTATTTTGAAAACCAAGAAGAGAGATTCTGTGTATTTCACAATTAAGTGTGCTGTTTATTGTGGGCTTTTTATTTATTTTTTTAAGATTTTTTCTTTTTTTTAAGATTTTATTTATTTATTTTTAGAGAGGAAAGGGAGGGAGAAAGAGAGAGAGAGAGAGAGAGAGAGAGAGATCAATGTGCGGTTGCTGGGGGCCGTGGCCTGCAACCCAGGCATGTGCCCTGACTTATTGTCAGCTTTTTATGGTCATTATTTCCATTTTTAGTTTGCTGAAGTTTTAAAAAATGTGGTTGAATTTTATCAAATCTTTCTGAGATATGAGCATTTGATGTTTCTCCTTTTATTTTTGTTAATGTGGTAAAATGGATTGACTGATGTACATTGAGATATAACAGCTTATTTGAGGTATATTTTGCTACAAGTGCTCAATTGTTTTTCAGTGTATCCAGAGAGTTATACAGTCATAAGTACCATAAATTTTACATTTCTGGCACCCCAAAAAGAAATCATGTACTCATTAGCCACTGATCTCCTTTCCCTGTCCCCCACAACTCTCTATGCCTTAGATCTAACCAACCATAAAAAAAAATTTTCTCTCTACAGGTTTGTCTATTTTGGACCTTTTGTATAAATGGAATCATACAACGTGTGTTCTTTGTGACTAGCTTCTTCCCTGTGATATAATGATTTTAAAGGCAATGCATGATGTAGCACATATCAGTTCTTCATTTTGAATGCAATTATACAAATATATCACACATTATTGATCCATCAGCTGGGGGGTTTTGGCTTGTTTCCACATTTTGGCTATTTTGAAATGTTGTTAGGAATATTTGTGTATAGTTGTGGACAAACCTGTGTGGATGTGTGCTTTCATTTCTTTTGGGTATCCATCTAGAAATGGATTGGTCTCACGGTAACTATCTGTTTAATGTTTTTGGAACTGCCAAACTGTTCTTCAGGGTGACTGTATCATTTTTAATTCCTGTAGCAGATGGATAAGGGTTCTAAAGTCTACACATCCTGCTTAGGACTTGATATCTGTCATTTCTTTTCCTAGCCATCCTACTGTGTAAGTAGTGGTATTTCATTATCATTTTGATTTGTATTTTCCTAATGATTAACTATGCTGGGTTTCTTCTCATGTGCTTATTGTGACTTTTATATCTTTGAGTAAATGTCAATTGGATCATTTATCCACTTCTAAATTTGGTTGTCTTGTTATTGAGTTGCCAGGGTCCTTTATACACTCTAGATACAGTTCTTTATCAGATACATGATTTGATAGTATTTTCTGCCATTCTGTGGGTTGTATTCTAATAATCTTAATAGTGTCCTTTAATGTACAGAGTTCTTAATTTTGTTAGACCAATTTTCCTTTTATCCTTTGGTTTTATGTATTTTTTGTGTATTATCTAAGAAGACTTTGCCTAACTCAACATTATGGATATTAATAACTACCATATTATATCTGTTGAAGAATATTCATTAGTACTTGCACTTATTTGTTCAAATTTATTTCCAATTTCTTTATTTGCTGTTTTGCTATTGTAAATGGAAGTTTATTAATTTCCATTTGCAGATCGTTTCTTGCCAGCAGATAACAATACGATTGGGATTTATATAACAATCTTGTATCCTGAAGCTTTCTTGTCCGACTCACTTAGCTCTAGCGTTTTTTGTGAGTATGCTTTCCTGTGTATATTATGTCACCTGCCAGTAGAGGTCATTTTACTTCTTCCCTTTTAATGCCCATGCCTTTTATTTATGTTTGTTGCCTAATTGCCCAATCTCCATACAGTGCTGACTGGAAGTGGTAGAGTAGATATTTTTGTCTCCCTTCTGATATTGGGGAAAAGCTTTTATTTTTTTGCATTAAGATGTTAGCTGTGAGTTTTCTATAGACACTTTTTAACAGGTTGAGGGAGTTCTCTTTGTAGCTTCAGTATTTTTATCATAGATGGTTGTAAGATTTTGTCAAATGCTTTTTCTACATGACCAGAGCCAACATTTTATGAAATACATTTTATTGTAGGAATAAAGAAATTGTTCACTACCATATGGAAAAAGAAATTAATAGCAATATATATTATTACAAAGTTTTGAAGAAATATGAGTGTAGCTTGAGAATAAAGGAGTAAATCAGTGTAAAATTAGAAAGGGAAAGGGGAAAAGTATTAAATCTAAATTGATATAACAAAAATCTGTGGACATGAGAATTCTACATAGGATTTATTTCAGTGGATTACATTTAAGTAAAAAAGCAATTGTAGAGTTGAAGTATGTATTTTTAAAATTATTTTATTGTTGTTCAATTACAGTTGTCTGCATTTACACCCCACTGTTCCCTCCCCACCCCAACCATCCCTCCCCCCCCTTGCTTTCACCCCACCTTAGTTTTGTCCACGCGTCCTTTATAGCTGTTTCTGAAAACCCTTCCACCCTTTTCCATATTATCCCCTCCTACCACCCTTCTGGTTACTGTCAGTTTGATTTTTATTGCCGTGTTTCTGGTTATATTTTGCTTCCTTGTTTGTTCTGTTGATTAGATTCCAGTTAAAGGTGAGATCATATGGTATTAGTCCCTCACAGCCTGGCTTATTTCACTTAGTATGAAGTATATATTATATGGAATTAAGAACATTATAATGTGAAGGAAGATATTACAGGAATGAACTCTCCTGAAACTTGGAGACATTTGAAGTATATATATATGTTGAAAATGTTTTGTTAGGTTTCTGTGGTTCTCATGGGATAAACAATTTCATTCTCTTAATTTTAGAATTGCATGAAAGATAAAAGCCATCTATTTCAAGTCATAAAAACTGCTCAAACTAAGTGTTCAATTAACTGTATTAAAGAAAATAACACTAGTATCATATGTTTTCTCAACTCAAGGAGTTTAAAAAAATTGTAATTTTTCCAAGGTACCAAACTGAAAGTAACTCAAGGACGTATGCTTATTGTCATCTATTTACAAGTTCATTAAATTATGTAATAAGAGAGCAAAACAAACTAACATATACTTGTATACTACCCAGATACCATGTCAAGATTTAAAAAGCCTTTCACACTTTCTTTTTGAAGTATATAATATTTTTTAATCTGTTTATTTTGTGATTTTAATGAAATGTCAAGCATCTTTTTGCAAGAGTCAAATGGTATTTACAGACTTAATTTTTTAACCTCTCAAGAAGTACCATAAATGACATAACAAGTTAACACATAGCCATTTAAAAATAAATGAATTGAGAGAACATAACAGTTGTCCAAATTGATTGTTTTAAGTAAATCATTTGTTTGTCAATTTTTGTACTTAAATTATTTGAGATTTCCTAAATGCTCTATTAAGTAAAGTTGTCTCAATCTTTTTTCTTCTAGAGTTAAATTGGCAAAGTTTATTAAGGGTGGAAGTTTTCAGAGGTTGCCATGTGGGTGTGTTAGGCTGCATGCAATTGAAACGTGTACATGGTTTTTAGAAAGTTTGTCTCTGCTACTAAAATATTTATTATTTCACAATATGAATTTCATCTAAGAACAATTGAAGGTACTTTGCCTGTAAAGAAGCATAAACCCAAGAATCATAAATTTCTAAGAACCCAAAAGAAGAGTTAAATTATACTTAACTTTGTTATACCTCTAGATACGGAACAGAAAATATCAATTTATCATAAGACCATACCTTTCTTTTTGGTATTATAGGATTCTTAACATAGACAAAACCATAATGAATTGTAAAATTCCAACTTAAAATTACAAAGAAAATAACCCAAAGAAGTAGGAAATGTTGGAGGTTCATTTCACCATCTGATAGAGATCTGTCCTACAAGCTCTTCTTCCTGGAGGAAAATGCACATTGAGGCATTAACACATTCCTTCCTCCCTCCAGTTTAGGTGCCTATTTCTTCATGAAGAGTTTGACAAAGAAAATACCATTGATCAAGTTAAATATCTTGAAAAAGGAAAACATCTTGAAAAAAGCGTGGGGGGGTGCACGAGATTGTACTTTTCCCTTCTTATATTAGAAAAAAAATAGTAGTAATGTCTCTGGGGACATATTTTTATCCCTTTAAAGGGATTTTTAAAACTTCTATGTCTAATTCTACTTTTCAGATATATGGAAATGAGAAAAAATGATGTCATTATGTTTATAAACTTTTAAGCATTGTAGTAGAAACCTCAAATGGAAACTTAGTGACATTGTACCACTCATTTTGAACTGGGCACAAATATATGTTAATTCTTAAATCCATTTTTCTAAACACCATTTCCCTAAATAAGACAAAGTATAAATTGGCTACTGTTGCTATGAGAAATATGTCAAAATGGAATAACATTAGGGAAAATAAATCTCTGTTTCAGATTCACCTCGAGGGAAATGGAGACTGATATGAAGGTCCAGCCTCTGTTGAAAGAAAAAGGATGAGATTGGTTACCTGTGGGGACACTGACTTGGCTTAGAAATTGGGTGTGATATGCTCAGGATATCTTTTGCTAACACAGTCCCTTGAGTACTAACCATATAATTGAATTTTCCTATATGGGAAAATTGATGAGAAACTTTAATGTTAAGTTTAACTCTGAGAAACAGAAAAACTAAAAAATAATAGTGGAAATAAAAGGTTTCTTCTTTTGTCAAGGAATCCAACACAAGAAACAAAGGTTGACATATATTGATGTTCAGTTGTCAAGGACAGAAGTTGCTCTATTGTATTGTTTTATCATCAAATCTTTCCAGGACATATGTATATATCTTTATGCATTTGACAACTTTTTCCTATTGAATTTATATGGGTTAACATTGTTTAGTGAAATTATGTAGGTTTCAAGTGTACAATTCTACATTATAAATAATATTGTTTTGTGTGTTTACTACCCAAAGTCAAATGCCTTTTGTCACCATTTATCCCCTTTTTACCTTCTTTTACCTCCCCTCACCCATCTTTTCCTCTGGTAACCATTACACTGTTGCCTGTGTCTATGAATTTTTTAAATGTTTGCTTGATCCCTTCATCTAGTCCCCTTAATTCATTCCCCTCTGACAGCTGTCAGTCAGTTTTCTGTTATCTATGAGTCCATTTCTATTTTGTTTTTTTCATTTATTACATTGCACACACAAGTGAGATTATATGATATTTGTCTTCCTTTGACTGGATTATTTCACTTGGCATAATACACTCCAGGTTCATCCATGCTGTTGCAAAATGTAAGATTTTCTTCTTTCTTATGGCCAAGTAGCATTCCATTGTGTCAATGTCTCATGGCTTTTGTAGCCAATCATCTACTGATGGACACTTGTGCTGCTTCCAAATCTTGGCTTTTGTAAACAGCACTTCAGTGAACACAGGGATGCATATATTTTTTTGAATTACTGTTTTGGCTTTCTTCAGATATATTCCCAGAAATGGAAGTGTGCATGGCATTGTAGATTCCTAGGAATATGTTGGAGTTTTTCAGAATCCTTAGTTTTTGCTCCTACAGACTTTTGTTTGTCCCAGCAATTACCCATTGCCTCAAGCAGCCATGCCATTAGAAATTGTTGTCCATAAATACATTCAACAAATGCCAGCTTAGGAGCAGCTCTTAGCATGAGGCAAGCTCTGAGTCAAATCTGATAAAGCCAGACCTTTTGAGCATCTCTGCCAAAGAGCCATGAGACATGTGAAATAATAACAATTCTTTGTGAACTTAGTCCAGTACCTCTTCAGTACTGGGAATTTGTACTGTTATTTTTAAGACTATCACTGAGTTAGGAAGTAGGCGATGGCCCTGTAGTAAGGTCACTGTTCTAATGGATATTCTACCAATATTCTTGCATAAATGCTTCCCAGGTTGCCGTGAGCTCTTAGTTAATTTCCTAAGTACTGAAAAATTTGTTCTGACAGTTTTTCAAGGATTTTAATTTATGGAGAGGCACATTTTCAGAGGTTCCAATAAGAACATTATTTATGCTCTCATTATCCAGTTATGACATCTTAATGTAGACGTCATAAGGGGAGAAAGGGCAAAGAAGTGCAATAACTGACTCTAAGGGCATTTCCAGCATGTTGGGCACCATACTTTTCCTTCTGTGTTATTGCTCAAATTTTTTACATGCTACATCTAGCTGCAATGCAGACTGGGAAATATTTATTCACAGTAGCCCTATACCCTGCTAAAAATCAGGGTCCTATTGCTAACAGGAAGAGAATGGTTGTTAGAGTAGAAAAAAGGCAGCTGAAACAAGTTCTTCCATAAAATACATTCCCTAGTCCACCATGGGAACCACATTATTCTATTCTCACGCCAACCTCTTAATTCTCTACAGCTGTTTTATCCACCACACTGTTGAAGATCCATGGGTGCTAAACTGCCTTGTCCATTCAGCCCAATTATTGCCTCTTACAGTGTAGAAATGTAAAAATGCAAAATAAATAAGAAAATGAAGAAAAAGGAGAAAGTCATCAATGATTCCTTTGTATCTATAATCAGATACCACGTGGCAGGAGTCACACAGGATCCCCTCACCACCCAGGGCAGTGACTTCCCAGGTAAGATCTCTGGGTCCACTGTTCTTTTCTCTAGAAGAATTTTGCTCAATACAGTAAAAAGGAGGCAGAAACAGCAAAAAGGAGTAAAAAACACCAATAATATAATTTTAAACAATTTTCTCCAACACTGTACTCTTGGTTATGCTACTGCCTTTCTTCCTGTGTGCTGCAAGTAGTATCTGGGTTAATATTTTTACCTTTGCAAAACAGGGCAACTTTCCTCCTGCAATACCTGAGTTCTTAAAATTCATCTCTGTTGTGATCTGGACATAAGGAATCCATAGCAGAACTTCTAGCTCCAGAACAAAATCACTTCTGCTGAATTTTGGTAAACCTACATTTACCTCCTGATATAAACACTAGGAATCAGACACTGAGCTCTGAGCTTCAGCTTCCATAGGGGAAAACATGTCCATTTCCATGCTTTCACCTGAAATAGAAATCTCCACTTCAAAGGGTTTATTCTTCCATTCCCAAATCTCACATGGGTGGGTGTGTCCGCTAGTTGAAAATTATGTCAGCATATCAAACCATATCTCCTAGATCATTTGGATACATAGTACTTGGTTCTTCAGATTTTGGGATACAGTAAAGATTGTTATGGGGATTAAAATGGCATCAAGTGACTTGATCTTTAACATATGTCCCAAATCCCAAAGCACAAAATATTATTAATATTGTATCTACTGACAGCAACAGCTACAGTATAAATTGTGGGGGCTGCGAAAGGCAGAGGAGTTCAAATGACAAGAAGAACATCTTGTTGTAGGTTGAAATTAGAAGAGTGAGAAAATAGAGAATTAGTCTAATCTTTCTAATTAGTTCAAATCACTCACAGCTAAAAAGAAAAAAAACATTCACTTTGCTTTCATTTATTCTCTCTCTTCTATTCTCTCTTCTCTCTCTCTTCCTCCCTCCCTCCCTCTTTCCAAAATCTCTCCTGTTTTCCAATTCATTTTGGAGAAATTTTAAAAGTTAGGAAAGAGAAAACAAATTTTTAACATTCTAAAAGACGTCAGAGAAAGTCATTCAACTGCTGAAGCTGTTCAGTTAAAGAAATCATCGTAGTCTTTAGTAAATGTCCTCTGACGCCAAGTCAGTGTGGCTCATTCTGAACAGTCAAATATATGCCAAGCATTGCTTAGCTCCTAGAACACCTTAAAAATTAAACTTCATTAAATGAAGACTAATTATACACTTTAACTTTAATAAGCATGCTTTAAAAAACTACCTGTAATTCTTATTCACTTTAATTTAAAACATATTTTTGGTCTTTTGTCCTACAGACATTGTCTTCTCAGGTAAATGTCCTATGGACATGTTACATGGCAAAATATAAAGTTAGTGCTGAAAAATTTTTTACTGTATGAATTTATTTTTCTTTCAAATTCTTTTCTCATTTCTTGTTTTCTGGCATAAAAGACTGAACAATGACATAAAATAATATATTACTGCCTGGAGAATTACTCATTATCTATTAGACATTCATCAAGTGCTATTAAGCATTTTAAAATGCAAAAAAGCATAGCTAGTCAGTGAAAAGGGGCTTCATATAATAGTAGAATGAATATAATGACATGAAAAAAAACCTGTCACCATGAAGAGAAAGAGGAAAGTCTTTGGGAAAATATAAAAGACTGAAAAAAGTATAACTACCTCACTTATTTTTCCAGTCATCCTGTTTTGAACAAAGTATGGGTTATATAATTCCAATTGGGTTTGATTGGAATAGTGATATGTCAAAGGGTCATCTTCTAGAAACTGACAGCCCTACTATACAGAAAACCTGTGCTGAGGATGTGTTGGTATTTGAAGTGACTTTTTTTAGTTACAGCCTTAAATTATAGTAATAATAATACTGAAACTGGAAAAGCCGGCATTCATGCTGCCTATCACTACAGAACCAACCAGCAGAGACAGGGATTGAATCTTTATGGGCACTCTATTCAGAAGGCTGACAATCTGAGAAGACTGCAGGTTGTGCACCCTAATAGACTGTCTTACATTTCCTTTCAAGCCAGCCTCTTTTGTAAGGAGAAATAAGTTCAGGTAAGAGATGTGGAATACAAGGGGAAAAAAAACAAGTGTAGATAAGGGATTTGGAATTCAAGAAAGAGGTTAATCAGATAAAAGTTGTAGTCTGACAACCTTTTTTTTTTTTATTCTTTTCCATCTGTTGATGGATGGTTTTCTCTCTGGGTCCTGTGTCCTGGGTGATTTTCTTCATCTGTGTCCTGGGCTGCAGGATGTCTCTCCCCGGCACAGAGTGGCTCAGATACCATCCTGATTGGTTATGGTCTCTTCAGGAGCACAAAGGCTGAACTGCTTGTGGTCTCCTGGAGTCAGGGTGGGTCATACCTTCAGTTCCTGGAACAATAACTTTTTATGTGCATTAACTACTAAGCTCATTAACTATTACTTGAAACTAAAATTTTCCATCTATTGAGTTCCCCCATCAATACCAGTAGGTTTGTATTCTAGGCCAGAATGAGAAAATAGGCAATAAAAGGAACTGCTTGATAGAGAAGGAAACAAAGGGGGAAAAGGCTGTTATTGTGAAGCTGTTCTTAAAAAATGTTCGTTTTTTTTTTTCAGGGTAGTCTTTGGGACATCTCGCTTCAGTCTTTCTATTTATATCGTGACTTTCTACAAGCATGTGCACTGGTTAGGTTTATTTATGGCTATATTTTCCTCAGGTGCTCAAAATTGCATGGAGATATTCTATTTTCTTTTGATTTCTTCTTTATAAACAAATATTCTCAAATAAACAAATAATTTAAATAGTTTTAGATAACTAGAACAATGCTCTGTTCATTTTATACAAACACAGTCCAGGGGGAACCCCAAATTTGGATAGAGATAAAATGTTAGGTTACATCATCTTATATGTTAAAAGTAAAGAGAGAAAGTTTTACCATGGTAACACTAATCAAAAAAAAGTTGGAATATTTATACCTTATCAGTGGTAGAAAGGAACAGTCTATATTATACAGGTGGCAAACAGAAGGCCTGTGAGCCAAATCCAGCCTTCCCTCTTGTTTTAGCTGGGTGTTTCTACCTGGCGGCAGCGCCCAGCTCCTCGTCCCTAGTTAAGGAGCAGTTACATTTATACAATCCTCAAATTACATTCGGCCCTTGGAAGGCAACCATGAGGCTGGTGGGGCCCCCAGTGAAAATGAGTTTGAAACCCCTGCGAAGGATAAAGACATCAGTGCTCCAAGGAAACATGGCCAGCCAACTGGGATGTGTATGTGCCTGACAGCAGAGCATCATATATGGGAGTTAAAACTGATAGATCTGAAAAGAAAAATGAACAGGCCCACTGTTATAGCTGGAGACTTCAGCACTTCTTCGGTAATTGATAGAGTAACAGGCATGAAAATCAATAAGACTATAGTTAAACTGAATTGCGCTATTAATCTATTTGATCTAACTGAAATTTATAAACTTTTTTACCCAACAGTGGTAAAATACACATTCTTCTTAAATTCACATGGGGGAATTTACCAAGATAGACCATATTTTGGACCACAAAATCCTCACTAGTGCATTTAAAACAACACAAATCATTCAAGTATAGTCTTAGAACACAATGGCATAATGTTAGGGATCCATTAAATAACTAAAATGGGAAAGTCTCCAACATTCGGAAATTTCAAAACAAACTTCATAAATCAATGAAGAAGTCTCAAAGGTTTAAAAAATATTTTAAACTGAAATAACACAAAAAATACTACTTATCCAAATTTTTGGAATGCATTGAAAGCAGTGCTTTGGGAGACATTATAACATTAAATTCATATATTAGAAGAAGAAATATGTTAAATGTAAGTTTCCACCTAAGAAAACTAGAGAAAAGTTGAATTAATTGGAAAGCAAGCAAAATAAGGAAATAATAATAATGAGAACAGAAATTTATGAACTGAAAACAAGAAAACAGCAGAGAAAAATCAATAAACCCCAAAACTGGTTCTTTAGTAAGATCAGTAAAATCCTAGCCAGGCTAACCAAGAAAAAGAGAAAAGAATTATGACTTATCAGTATCATAAGGACAAGAGGAATCATCATTAGTGACTGTGTGGACAGTAAAATGATAATAAAGGGATACTATAGACATTTCTAAGCTTACAAACCTGATAACTTAGATGAAATGGAGCAATCGTTTAGAAGACACAAAGTACCAAACTCACACAAGGAGAAATGGATAACCTGAGGAGCCTAATATCAATGAAAGGATTTGAATAAACAATTAATAATCTTCCAAAAATAAATCTTAAGGGCTAGATGGTTTTAACAGTGAATTCTAGCAAACTTTTAAGGGAGACTTAATAGCAATTCTGCTCTCTATGCTCAGAAAATAGAAGTAGAGGGAGCACTTCCTAACTTATTCCCTCAGATCAGCATTAGCATAATACCAAAATCAGGAAAAGATACTGCATGAAAGGAAGCATAGTGAGCAGTATCTCTTATGAACATCTATGCAAATATCCTTAACAAAAAAATTAGCAAGTGTAGTACAAAAATTTATAGAAGTTATGATGTAGCTCAAGCAAGTAGGAACTAGTCCAGGTATTCAAGGCTAATTCAACATTTAAAAATCAATTAATGTAACCTACCACATAAAAAAATCTAAAGAAGAATAAGCATATCAATTAAATCAGACAAAAAATAAGTATATCAATTAAAACAGACAAAACATTTTACAGAATTGAGTATTTATTTGTTTATGAAAGCTCTCAAAGTAGGAATGGAAAGTAATTTTCTCAATTTGATTTAAAGCATGTGCAAAAGTTCTTCAGCTAATATATTTAATGTTGGGAAGATGAATGCTTTCCCCCTTGGACTGGGAATGGAATGAGAGTTTGACAGAGTTTTCCCAAACTTTTTCTGTAAAGAAGAGGATAGTAAATATTTTAGGCATTGTGGGCCATATGGTCTGTGTCACAGCTACCAGCTATATCCCTGGTAGTTCAAACTTAGCTACAAACAGTACTAAACAAATGAGTATGGCTGTGTCCCAATAGAACTTTATTTATTGAAACAGGCAGCTGTCTATGATCTTAGTGTATACACACCTGTTTCAAATGCTTACCCTCATTTTTGTACTTACTTCATCGTGGATTAGGACCCATCTGCAAACAGGCGGTGATCTCACACAGAATGACACGGGTCCAGTAGAACCTCAGGAGCACCGCTACCAAACAGGAAGATTTTTGATGTCCCAATGTTAAGTCCACAGGTTTGCAGTATTCCTTGATAATTGACCAGACAACCATGGTGCTGTCCTAAATTCTAGAAAGTTCTGTGAATGGAATATCCCTGGATCTCTTATAGTAAAATAATCCTCTCTATGTTTATTTTGTATTGAAGATCTGTCCCAGCGAAGCCCTGGCCACTCCCTTCCTTTCCTTTTCTCTCTCCCGCTCATTCAAGTAAAAAAAAAAAAGCATAAACAATACATAATATCCAGTTTCAGACAAAATTTTCATTTTTTTCAAATGTAACAATTACAATATAGTAATAGTTAAAAAATGGAACCAGTCAATCAGATGCATTGTATTGATAGATAACTATTCGGGTATATATGTGGTGAATTCAGCACTAGCAGAATATTTTTGAAAATCACAATGTTGCAACAGTGACAGATCTTAGAGACTCATTTACAGATCTATGATACAAGCTGCATATTATCTGAAGTGTTTTAAAGACATGTGAATGGCAAGAACAATGAACTTGTAAATAACTTGGAAAAAAACAGTGAACCAATGCTCTGAATTTTGAGATCCAGGATTTTCTAATACAGACTTTTCTTACTTACCACTAAGTAAGAAATTCTAAAGTAAGATCAGCAGGCTGCCAGTGGATCCCGCTCCCCATTCGTCATCTCACACTGTGTTTGGTCATGCAGACATCTAAGGAAAGACCTGCAAATGTGTGACTACATCTGAAACACAAGGAAATATGATTATAGTTATTTGGAGCCAATAAATGCTTAAGTCAGTGGCTGAGTACATTGTAAATTTTCCTTTCAAATCCAGCCTTTGGAAAGACTTGCCTCATGTTCTCCAGTGGGGGGAAGACATGAGGAAAGGGACTATTACAGGTGGAAGTCTAATGGATGGCTTATATATACACTTTCACTTGGAGTCGCAGTATGACAATTACGCCTGGTGAAGAGATGAAAACAGATTACCGTCTCGTCCTTGCAAGAGCACTACTATTAGTGACTACTCATAGCACCAGGTCAGCATCAGGGTGCGAGAGAGGAAGGAATGGGAGGGCTAGGATGAAAATGTGTCACACAAATGAAGTGATGTAAGATAGTGTCATAAAAAATATAGCAGTATTTGATTTATTAGTGACCAGGAAAGTTAATTGCAATTTCTACTTTTATTACATAATGACAGGTCTCAGTTTGTTGAGAGCTTTTGTGAAATAATGCCTTTTCCAGACACTTACAAGTATACTCACATTCATACTCTCCAGCAAACACAGATGCATGCTGGTGTGTAGTACAATGCTCCAGAAACACAGTATTTTTAATAAATGAGCTTAAAATCTCTTTGGGAACTGTGAAACTATTTCTTACAGAATTCTCACAATAGTATGGCTGAAAGTAGTTTAATTTTTAAGGAATATCTGTTAGGAGACAGAATCAAGAACACTTAGAAGTTATTTCTTTTTCTACTCCTGAAGAATTATACAAATTGAATCTAAAATGATGTAGAAAATAGTTTGCTGAGATTTGTTGCTAATACAGCTTTTAAAAGATTTCATTGAATAAATGCACCTTGTTGCTGCACTCGCTGTTGAATAAATGCACCAGTGGCACTGTGATATAGATCCAACTGGTGCCTGAGAAATTACAGGCCAAAATTAAAAGCATACAAATTGTACTAGCATGTACTTTGTGCATACACATAGAAGAAATTCAGTTATTAGCAACTCAAAGGGATAGTTAAAATTTGGGGTCTTTATATGTAAAAGTAGAGCAAAGAAGAGGAAGAAGGAACATTTATGGAAAAGCAAATGACTTTTTAGAAACTGTCCCTAAGAAGAATAGAGGGGAATATGATACTTTGTGACAATGACTTTCCTGATGTGATGCTGATTTCTCTCTGAGAGAAGATGAGAATTGCTCCAGGGAAGGGATTTATGGAAATTGTGGTTTTATGGGAGGCTCTGCTTTTAGGCAGATAAGGGATTTCAGGATCTCAACTGCCTTCAGCTTAAAATAATTCTTATACCAAAGTACATATATCTGGTATATTTTGGAGTGGCATATCCTGATCTCTTCCAGTATGTTATTATTTTTACTGTGAATATCTAGGATTAACTTTTAAAATATTAAAAATAGTAACTCTCCAGAAAGGTAGTAGAATTAAATTTTATAGGTAAAATTACTGGCCTCTATATTAATTGCGCTATTAACAATGAAAGAAATAACTAGTTCCATGATAATTTGATGAGCAGACCCTATTTACATAAGTGACATAAAGAATAAAGGAGGCAAAATCTATGCAATAAAAATGTTGAAATTCTAACAGGCATTTAAAAATGGCTTGAATACAGGCAAAAATATATCTGGTCCCCAGATAGGAAAAGCCAACATTATTAATTTATTTGTCTTCCCATTTGTGATTTATACATTTTACATTTTTCCCAATTGTGATTTGATTTTCATTCTTGCTGTTTAAAATTTATTCTCTGAACAATAATTAAACAACTTTTAAAAGACAAAAAATATCACTATGCTTTTAAAAAATAGTTCGAGGACTTTCTAGCTTCTTTGTTTCCAAAATCCTGATCAAACATTGACAATCACTAGATCATTTAGTGCATTTGCTCCCTGTGGTGCATCGCTCCACTGAGACTACCATCTACAGATTGTACATATCTCCTACTGTCCTAGTGAGACAGGAGAGTAAGAAACTAGGAAAATCCTTCGGCAAACGAAATAGGGAAGCTTTGAACAATAGCTGAACAAACTGGCAGAGCAATTTATAGCCAGATACAGAAGGTCACCTCCCTAGCGATAACATGTAGGCCTCAGTTGTATTTTCAGCTTCAGGCCCAGAAAAGCAGCAAAGCCACGACAGCTACAAATGACTAATAAACCCCTTGCCCTGTCATTGACTAATCAGTAGAGACCATGACCCCACAAGAACACACCTAGAAAACTGATGAATATTCTTCTGAAGCCTTCCCCTGAGACCTCCAGTGAGATTCTTGCCTGCAAGAGGGAGAAAAACGCCTCAGGACAGAGGACCCAGCCTGTGAGCTTTCCCTCTGGGCAGTGGCCCAAGCCATTCCCATTCCCCTCTTTTTCCCCCACAGGCATGCATCTCCTAAACGCTAAGGATCCCCAGGACTTGCAGTCACGGGAACAATGGTCAGGGGCAGCTCCTTTCAGGCGAACCCCACCCCCCCAACCTGTCTCCAAGGCCCCCTTTTCTCTGACTTCCCAGTGAGCTAAGGCAACCCATCCTGGACACCCCTGTTGCTTCTTCTATGCAGCCCTTCCTGGTTTCACTGTCCCCAGCTGTAATAAATGGATCTTCACAGTCACCTGGACTCGTGCTATAAAATTTTTCCCGCACAAAGTCAAGGACTCACACGCTACTGGCCTGCGATAGGTAGACCCAAGCAGGGCCAGGTCCCCTGTCCCGTGACACTAGTGATCTTCTATCCCACTTCCTTATGTCCTTTTTTAAATAATACTGTCAGTACTTAAGTTTGTCTTGTTTATATTTTGTCCATTTTTTGAGGGGTCTAAGATAAAGTGAAAGGTCCAAAAGATCAGGGGCAAAGTACTGTATCCTTTTTAAAATTTTTGAACTATTTTAATTACCTAGAAGGAACTTAATACCTGTTGAATAGATAAATACATTTGTAGTTTAATAATATAAAGAAAGAATTTCAATCAAATTTTTAAAATGTGGTAGTTTAGAATTTTTATTTTAATGGAAGTAAATATGCCAAAAATAAGTTAATGGCTTTACAAATCACCTAGCATATCTTGAAAATCTTTATAGAAGCAGGGAGATGTGCTATTAATAAATGTGATTTTATTAAGCATGCTCATTAACAATGCAAACTTAAAGCCACTTGTATAATTAATAAGCAGTACAAAGAAATTAATAATGAAATTATTGAAGGTATTAAGAGGCATTACTTTGAGAATTTATCTTTAATTATTTATGGTTATAATAGCATCCAGGAGAACAAGTTTCTCCAAAGGTGACCTTCATTCAGTTTTTGAAACTTTAGCCTCAAAATCATCTATAAATTACTTAAAATTAAGCCATGCCCATTATTTAAAAAGTTAGATACATATATTGTTAGAATTATTCAGTGATTGCTTGAAGTATTTATTTATATATTTTTATTAATTAAATAAAGCATCCCTTTGCTTCCCATTGGTGTTTTTATCTATTGGATGACCCTTTAGTTGCTTAGTGGATGTACTTTCACATTTTTTTGTGCAAATACAAGTAATATATCTTTACATTTTTTCTTATTGTTATAAACTATTTAACATGTGTCAGGTTATATTTTCCAAAATGTATTGGAACTTGTTTTATAAATCTAGTATGTGGTAGGCATTTTCTGTGTCAGTACATTGATTTCCTTCATTCTTTGTAATGACTATATACTGTTTCTGGACTAGTTTTGACTAAATTGAGACCTTGGTGCCCATCACACTGAACTTAACGACAGGCTGAGACAGAAGAGAGCACTGCAAAATTAAATGGTCAGATGTGGTGGTAACAGACAGAGGCAAGGAGATACAAGAATGGGACACAGAAGTGGATAAAAAGAATAAGAAGAGGCGTTTACTTGTGAGAAATAATGAAGGCAGAATAAAGCTAAGAATTTATAGGTAAATGGAAAGGAATTCAAAAGTCAAAAAAATGAAATGACTGCAAATGGAGTCTTTAAGTGATTATAAATATCTAATATATTTACATAAACATGTTGAAATGAGAATATAAGACAAATATGTGTGCTTCAAATATTTGTGTAAGTTATAAATAAACTGTATTTGGAAAGCAGAAAAACTTTAAGGAAAACAATAAAGTTGGAGAGATTAATGAGTTTATATATGTATTTATTTTACTTGAATAAAGATAAAATGTAATTTTACAGGAGGTATTTTAAAATATGAAATTATACATTACCCAGGAAGATAATTGGTCAGGAAATGCAATGTACCATTTGAATTAATTAATTATTACCAATATTTACTCTGTCCTTTTTCAACATTATTGTCTTGCCAATACAACCAGGGTCTTTTCTCTTTCTCACAGCTCAAATAGGAAACAAAAGTAACTTTTATGTTAGGGTCTAGTGCTGCTCAAAAAAAATTTATTTCATATGAAATCATCTTCTCCTTAAGATGGAACAAAAAGATCAATTTTTTCATCTTTTTCCTATCTTTGAACTTGGGTTCTTTTTAGAAAATAGTCCTGTGAGCAGAAGAGTGTGATTTACTATTCTCCTTGTAGAGGCGCAAAGACAGGGGCATGGGGAATTAATAGTGATTCTGATTTCATTTTATTAGGGGAAATAATTCCTTACTAGAATACCAAATAATAAAACCTAATTCAGAGAAGGTTGGTGTTGGTTCTGACAGCTGCAGAATCACCGATGGATACAAATTATTTCTGGAGTCACAATCAGTTTCACTACAATTGAGGAAAAACCAGCTGAGGTTAGCAAGATTTGTTCTTTGTGGGTGATATATTGAGTTAACCATATTTTGTATTTTTTTTTTATTATATGATTCGTTTACTTCTTGAGGCCCCTTTGGCCAGCCCCCCTCCCCCGCAGTTAGCTAATGCCTAGAGAGAGTAAACAACTCGCTTCCAGGCATTCTTTCACATGCAAACCAAGCAATTCAAGGCTGTGTACCCAATACCTTCTTTATCAGACTCTTCACACATCGAAGCAGTATTTCCTCTGTTCTAAATCATGCCAGGGCCGGATATTTGGATACTTGACAACTACAGACCACCTCTCTAGCCCAGGGTACACCAAAAGTATTCGAATTATCCAATTCTAAATTTGCCTCAACTTGCTTACCCAGCCTGGCAGTATTATTTGTGCAGAGACCACAACACATGACCTAGACCCTGCTTTTTCCTCATTCCTTCCTCCAGCAGACAAAGCCGGCACTTCCCATGCAGCCCCACCTCCTGAGGCGTACCCCTTCCTTCTCTTGGGCATTTTTAGTAACAAACTATTCTTTCAAAGGTACTTGTCTCCTCATCTGCCACCTGAACCTGTAGGATTAAAACAAATCCTAAATTCATTTTAATAAATGTATCAACTCATTGTTCTCCAGAAATGGTGCCTGTTTTATGTAAGAAGGTCAGAACAAAAGAGTTGCTATTTGGACTCTTTTGACTGCAACACTTGACAGTTGCTCTGGGACTTGAATGTCTTCGCTGTATGTTTGCAATGAAAATAGAAGCGGTGGATTAGAAGAAAATGAAAGCTTCTTTAATCCTAGCATGTGGGAGTATATCTTGAAATATGCTGTATTTAGTATTATCAATTCTCTAAATTTGAAGGGTAATACACTTATCTCACATTAGTTTTGATAGTTAAAATTTGAAGGTATTTCTGGCAAACATTGAAGCAATGAAGTTCAGGGCTATTTATCTTTGCCAAAAACATAGATTCTGCCAATTAGAGACTACACTATTATTAAAATTTAACAAGCACAATTGATTGCTAGGAAATAATCCTGGCCAATTCATATAACCTTCCTGAAATTTGCCTTTTTATATTCCACTCTATATCGCATCAATAACAGTTGATTTTACCAAGCAATTAACATTCTTTAAGATGTTGTGGATGTAAAAATCATATAAATTACATTTATTAATGAAAAAACTAATCTGCAGGCCTACATATTATATCTGACCACATGACATTCTGAAAAAGGCAAACTATGGTTCTGTGAAAAAAATCAGTGCTTTTCAGGGGTGGGTGGGAAAGAATGATGAATGGCGCACAGAAGATTTTTAGAGCAGTGAACATATTCCGTGTGGTACTCTAAAGGTGGGTGCATGTCATCCTGTGTTTGTCCAAACCCATAGAATGTGCATACCAAGACTGAACTCTGATGTGAAGTGTGGAGTTTGTGTGGTTATGATGTGTCAATGTAGGTTCATCAAATGTAGCAAATGAACCAATCTGTTGTGGGATATTGACAGTGGGGAGGCTCTGTTGGGGGCAGGAAGCAGAATATAGGAAATCTTTGTACCCCTCTCTCAATTTTGCTGTGAACCTAAAGGTGCTCTCAGAAAAAAGTCTTTGAAAAGATCATATGAATATTCACCTATAGCTGTTTCGTTTAAGACTAGGTATTTCATTGTGTTTCTGTCAATG
Source organism: Tonatia bakeri (assembly GCA_004024845.1). Classification (NCBI taxonomy): domain Eukaryota; kingdom Metazoa; phylum Chordata; class Mammalia; order Chiroptera; family Phyllostomidae; genus Tonatia; species Tonatia bakeri. The sequence continues at coordinate 194,187 of PVIA01002197.1, read as the reverse complement.
TTTAGCTAGATAATGATAAGGGAAAGAGAGTTAAGGGAACTAGACATTCAGCTTAATAAAATGGGAAGCATAAATATTCTCGCTAGCCAGGAAACTATAGCTTCACACCCCAGGGGATTGCAGCATTTCTGCACCAAGAGGATTAACACTCCTCCTTACCCAGCTCCAGTACCAGATTGTTGGAAGTTGCTAGACCATAGAGGCCTGTCATTCTAACTAGGGCATGCACCTACAAAGCCTGAAAGAGTTTGGGGAGTTGATTGGACTTTTTGAGAAAGCACCTGGTCCATCCCAAACTGGAGATCCTGGTTACAAACCCAGGGGGGCAAAGAAGCACTTGCTCACTCTTATGCTCTCTCTTGTCCTCCCCCTTGTCTGCCCCCACTCAGTGAGGCACTGGCCCCACTTGTTCTGGTGCTCTCTTGCCCAGGAGCATGCAACCATGTGGCCCTAGCAGCAGCATGGCCCGGGCTATGTGGGCTGTAAATTAAATTCCTAGAATTAAAAAAAAAAAAAAAAGCAATCACTTAGGTGATAAGCAAGAGTGGATGTTTTAAACAACTTCATCATAATGAAAAAGACACAAAAGGTCAGAACATTAAGACAGACCTTACTTGGTATTATAAATGGCATATTAAACAGTTCTCATCACAATTTTGAAACTTCTGTATTTAAAGGTTTATTCCCTTGCATTTTGGAAGTGTGGAGGTGGTAGGAGTTTTCCAAGGGGGTGGGTTCTTTGTTTCATCTTTGATTTTCCTCTGAGGATACTAACTCCTGGGAAAGCTAACTAAATGAATCTAGAGTTAGTTTCAGTTCTCTTGGTTGTGTTGGTTGACAGCTACTTGAAAGCACAATTCTGTTGGAATGCTACAAAATAGAGCGCTCTGATTCAGGGCGGAAGCGGCATCCATTCTGGAAATCATGGCAGGTTTCATAGAAGGATCTGAAAGTGTAAAGGGGGACTTATCAGAGATTGCTATCTCGTTCATACACACCCTTAGTTACCAGTTGCCTCCATCCTCATAGTAAGCATACATGCCTTTTAGAAATTTGATTTTTGACAGTATTTCTTGAGATTTCCCTCCCCACAATCCTTCTACAAAATGTTTTGAAACATAACAATGAAAAAGAGAATTCCTTGGAAATTTGGAGACTATTGAGGGTATAATTTTCACACTGTATTTAGAAATCCACTAGAAAGTAAACTAGGAATAAGGGAGCAGGCAAAGGGTTCATCATGGGCACTCAGCATAGGCGTGATATGAAGAATCAGGTAGCATCTTTTAATCACAGTTGCTTTTCTGCCATATGCTAACAATTAGATGCCACTCCTCTTGTGTTAAGTTCCAGAGAGAACCCCACATGGAACACATTCTTCGAGATTTAGCATTTTTCACTATTATTACTAAGCTGTCTTTTGTATGAAGTGACTCAATTCACATTATGAGCCCTGTTTTTGGACATTATTATAACTGAATAAAATAAGCCCAAATATTTAAAAATCTTTGATTCTAAAAATACATAAAAATTATCACCAAAGCTTGAAATACATCAGTTAATGAATAATTCAATTGAGTTTATTAATGAAGTCACTTTGTAGTGTGTTACAGAGACTTAATACAATCAGGTTTTAAATGAGTTTGAGATTGCAATATTGAAGATTTATTAAGGTTATTGGTCTTTTGGATCTTTACATAAATTGAATGTAGTAAATTTTAATTCTTAGTTGTGAACCTTTAGGTGGTTATAATTTTTCAGTTTAGAATTAATTAACAACATTAGTTATTCATGAACATTTGTATCTAATTTATAATTAAATTCTCTCTCAACACTGACATATTTTCTCATTCTCCATGATAATAATTCAATTTTTTGTGATTACAGCATCAATTTGAAATATAAACCCCATAGGGGAGCATTAGCAACATAATCTGCTTAAGAGATTCCCACAATGCCTTGTACCCCCATTGGTCACAGTCACCGCAGGCACCACAGTGAGCCCCAGACTCCCAGGCCCTCACTGCATGGGACACTCATCACCTTGAAGTTCTATGTGTCCCCCAGTCCAGCCCCATTTTACACCTGTCACAAATGCTTTCCCTGTATATTCTGGAACCTTAGCCCTCCCGCAACACGCTTCCTCTCTCACGCACATCTCCCCTGGTGTTTCTGCTCACTTGCTTGTTAGCACTGGTTTGCTCCGGAGCGCACTCACAGGGCTCTGCCAGCTCACACACCATCAGATCTGAACGTGTGGTAGTGCTCATCTGGCTTCAATTTGATACTTCCAAGCTTTTTTTTTTTTTTCCAGTTCTCTCGAAAATATCCCGGGCTTTGAAGTTTTGGCCTCAGGTCTTCACTATCCTAATTATTGAGAATTTTAATATCTACAAAATGTTCTAATATATTGGTTGTTCTGTCCTCCTCAAACAGCATCCTCCCACTGCCTCAGCCATGATCACACCTAAATGTCATCGTCACTGAAAATTGCAGTGCCTCTATAATCACCAAGTAGTTACCTCCATCCATCAGCATCCTCTCTGTTTCTGCCGGTCAGAAATTCTATTAACCAAACTCCAATAATTATTAACTCCATTAGGAGCTCTAATTGATTGAGCCTACTACCATTCTACTGTATCTCCTTTTCCTCATGTCCTCAATTGCCCTTGTTTTTGAGATTAGATACTGTTGGCAATAAGTATCATCACTCCATTTCATGAGCCCTTTCATGTACCTGTAGTACTGTTGACTTTTTCTCCCTTCATCAGCAGAATTCCAGCCACGTTTTCATCGAAATCTACCCAGGCCATGCCTGCCAGTCTGACCACATTTTGTAATCATAATTTCATATATGGCTATTATATTCCTTCTCTGTTATTTCAGACATTCAGTATTTGATTCTGACTCAACTGTTGATCTTGCTGCCTATTTCACTCATAAAATAAATCAAATCAAACTGAAAAGAAAAACTTATAGAAACAGAACATATTGGTGGTTGGTAGCGGTGAGGGGTGGAAAATGGGGGAATTGGATGAAGATGATGAAAGATACAAACTCTCAGTGGTAAGATAAATGTTCTGGGGATGTAATGCACAACATGATGATTATAAGTTAACAGCATTTTATTGCATGTTGGAAGGTCTATAAGAGTAAGTCTTGAAAGTTCTCATCATAAGGAAAAAGCATTCACTTAGGGTGATGCATATTAACTACTCTTAACGTGGTAGTTATTTTGCATTATATACATATATCAAATCATTATGTTGTACATCTTAAACTTATACAATGTTATATGTCAATTATGTTGCAAGAAAACTGGAAAAAAATTAAATCAGTAGAGGAAATCCGCAGGCTCTCAGCACCATATCTGAGCCTATGTTTTTTCCTTCCTTTGTGTAATCCAGACTTCTAATGAAGTCCCACTGCTTCTTCTAGCCAAGCTTATCACTTCAACAATTTTCTATTAAATCATTCTCTTTAGGATGAAATTGTGTTCTCAAAATAAAAAAGCAAACCTGCCTTTCTGTTCAACTACCTTATTTGTTTCATCTTCCAGAAAACTTAAGAAAATGTTGTCTGGACTCACTATAAATTTCTTATTTTCCTTATTTCAGTCTATTTAGAATTTTATTCCTGTCACTATGCTTAAATAGCTGTGGTCCAAGTTGCCATAAATGTTCCCATCATTCCGGAATGATCAGTGTCATAGGATGCATTGGGTCACTCCCTTCATGTTCTTCACTTGCTTTCAGAATGTGACACCATTTTTTCCTGCTTAAAGGGATTATTTTCCTCTCCCACATTGATTTCTTTTCATATTCCTGATCGTTCAACTATCAAGTGCCCAGTCCATGGTCCATCTATTGTTTTCATTCACTCAGTAGGTAATCTCATTCATTCTTGGAGTCTCTTTTCTATTTTTATTTTTGTTTTTTGTACAGGCAATCTCTAAATGTATATCTTGACTCCAGCCCTCTTCCCTGACTCCACCTGCCAATTCCACTTTTCCATTTGGATGGCTAATAAGCACTTCAACTTTAAAAGTGACCAAGAGCCATTTCCTTGTTCCTAATTTTTCTTTCCAGATTGATTACATATCAGTAAACAGCAGTTTTCTGTGTTCAGTTGCTGAGGTTTTAAACCTTAGAGCTGTCTTTGACTTTCATAATTCATAAGAATCAATCAACAATCTTTGATTCTCATTCAAATTCTATGATTAATTCACCCAAGTCTTAGCACTTGCACTGCTGACTTCCTAAATCAACTTTCCATCCACTTTGAATTAGTTTCCTATTGCTGCTGTACAAATACCATAAACCGTTTAGCTTGAATTGACAAACATTTACTATCTCATAGTTCCAAAGACCTAACATCAAAGTGCCAGGGGGGCTGCATCATTCTAGAAGTGCTAAGGGAGTCCTTTCTTTGGCCATTCCAGCTTTTAGACACTACCTGTACTCCTTGGTTTATGGGTCCTCCTTCCATCTTCAAAGTCAGCATCGCAGCATCTGCATGACTGTCTCTGACCTCTGCTTGTATTGTCACATCTCCTTTTCTCATTCGGATACTCTTGCCTTCCTCTTATAAAGACAGTTGTAATTACACTGAGTTCACTTGGATAACCCAGTAGAATATACCTGTGTCAAGATTCTTAACCTTTTTTGCGAAGTCCCTTTGCCACTAAGGTAACATATGTACAGATTTCAGGGATTAGGGCACTGATATTTTGGGGGAGAGGCATTATTCTATCACCACACACTATGATCTGCAATACTGCAAGAGTTCTAAGCTGGTCCCCTCTAACTTCATCCTTTTCTCTACTTTTCACACCAGAAGCCAGATTGATTCTTTTAAAACCTGTCAGAACTTCAGTTATTATATATAGCAAGCCAATATTAAAATACATGAGTTACCTGTAAATTAGTCCATAGACTCAGTGCAATTCCATTTGAATCCCATAGACTTTTTCCCCATAAAACTTGAAGAGCTATTTATATAATTAATACAGAAATATGAGGATCAATGAATAGATAGAACACTTTTTATAAAAAAAAAAACAAGAATGAGTAATACTACCTCAATGGACTTCTAGTTGTATTATATAAATAGTAAATAAGATATTAATCTAGTTATCTACTTCATATAGGAATTTTATAAAGAGACCCATAGATTTAGACTAATCTAATGTGGTATTGTACAATAGATCAGAGAAAAAATGGTGAACTTACCAGGTGTTCCTTGGATATTAATTTTTCATCATAAATAAATTCCTTAAACCATATATAAAAATTTCCACCAATTTAGAAGAAAATACAAAAGAAAAATCTAATAAGCTTGAATAGAGAAATTCTCTTAAACATGGCACATGCACGCACAAATCCGCAAACCATAATGGGAACAATTGGTGAGTTACCTCATATTAAAATTAAATAATTGTGTTTATCAGCGGAATCTATTAAAAATGGAAACATAAGCCGGAAACATGAAGACAAAATTTGCAATAAGTTTAATCAATAAGGAACTGGTATCTTGAATATATAATTCTATGCATCAATAAGAAAAAGACAGTAGTCAAATAACATGAACACACTTTCTATAGGTGAGGGGTTATAAATAGCAAATCTACCTATGAAAATATCTATAATCTAATTAATAATCATAAATACAGAAATGAAGTGACAGTGTTACTAATTTAAAGTTACTTGATTGAATTTTGATTTTATTATTTTAATAAATAAAATGAAATTTAATAAATAAAAATTTTTGTGTGTATTAAAAAATAAAATATTAGTGACAATGAAACAGTGCAATCTGTCTCATACTGCTGGTGAGGGTATAAATTGGTGAAATAATTTGGAAAAGAGGTTGTTCTTAAGCAATAAAGGGAAGCTGCACATACTCTGAATCAGCAATTTCAATCTACCTCTTTAAAATACTCCTCTCTGAAAGCACATAGCCCTGCTTCCCCATGACATACATTTTTTTTGTCTTGTTACGTTTCCTTTCCCATTCGTTTTTTAATGGCAACATAAGGATCTCGGGTTTCTCTTGGTGATCTCATAGTTTTCTTTAAAAATCCTTCCCTTAACATCCAACAGAATGGGACCACCACTATCTGTGCGCCTGTCCTTTGTTTACGTGGATCTGTGGAGGACAGCTTGAGGACGCCTGGAAGATCACGTGGCCCCAGATCTGGGATTCAGATTCCTCTGAATATTTTCATTCCCATTCCATTCACCAATGACTTTCTTGAAAGAATCTACCTGAGTGTTTATTTTCTCCTGCAGAACAAAGAGGAAGAGGGGAAGTCAACTGACCATGGGTTTTCTTTGATAAAAGCAGGGAGAGACTGGTAGATCACCATTTTCCTCATAGTAGGCCTTGGAGTCATTGCTTTCAATTGCCTCATTTCATGATATAGCTGCTTAGAATTTTAGTTTTTTCCTCTCCTCTCATTTAGATAGAAATTTTGAATTTTTCCACTTTTATTTTTCAGAGTTCCTCTGCCTAATTTTGCAAGTCAATAATTCATCCCTCTCTTAAGTTCACTCTAGAATTCAGTCCATCTGTTGAATTTTTATCTCAACTATTGCTATTCATTAACAACACCATGTGCTTGTTTTTTAATGACTTTTTGTGCTTTCTTTCTGCTCCAGTATCTTCCCTTACCTATCTGTAGATATTGATATGCTTATTTTAAATTATTGCTTGTTGCTTATGTTAATTCAGCCTCATCTGCTCTAGCTCCTCTTTTTCTGTTACGGTATACTGTGTATTTATCTTATTTTTCTGTGAGTTCTTAGTCCTCTGGAGCTATGTATTCATGGCAGTTGATTATCTATATGATGGAGGAGCCCCTAGAGGAGCTACATGCTAGCTGTGCCTTGTGTGATTATTTTGAGGTAGAAGTAAATTGTATACCAGAAGACAGTCTATAGGATTTCATTCTGTACCTTTGTTATTAGTCCTAATTAAAATCACTTAGCTTCAGGATACAAATTGTGGAGGACAATCATTTGAAGGGCAGGAAGATTATCTAGATGACTTTTGGACACTGCCTCTAAGGTAACCTAGGGGTCCTCGCTGGGTTGGTCACTACTTTTCTGTCTTCCTGTGGCTATTAGGTTTTCAGGAAAATGTGAAAAACAGATAATCACACATTTTAAAAAATATTCCTCTTTTCATGCCCAGACTATTTAACTTAGGCTAATGTTTCCCTTACCATCTGGTTCCCCAAAATTGTCTTGCAGAGTTTTATTATAGCTTTTATGTTAATGTGATAGATCCTTCAACTCATATTTGGTTTCTGCAAAATGTCTAAGACTGAGGTGAAAAGAGGGAGCCAGCACTCCAAGCCAATTGTCATCATCAGAGGAACATAGGTCCTCCAGAGTGCTAATCTTACACAGGTGACTGAGAAGAGAAAGGCTAGTTTTAAACCAATATCTTATTGTAACTCTCTGATTTTCTGCTGTGGAAATCTAAAAGATTATTTTCTGTATCTTTTTTATTTCAACTTATTTTTAGGACCACATTCTTTCCATTCTTACTTCCTTTCTCCTGTTACCACTTTTTATTTTTTTTTGGTTAGGGCTTATGATGATTAATTTTATGTTAACTTGGCTAAGCTCTGGTGCCCAGTTGTTTGTTCAAACATGAGTCTAAATGTTGCTGTGAATGTATTTTATGGATGTGACTGACATCTATAGTTGGTTGATTTTAAATAAAAGAGTTAGTCCTGAGTGTATGGATGGACCTCATCCAATCAGTTACAGGCCTTAAGAGCAAAAACTAAGGTTTCCTGGAGAATGAATTCTGTCTCAAAACTGTGTCAGTTGAGGACTTGTCATCAAAGTCCTGCCTGGATTTTCAGGCTGCCAGCCTCCCCTACAGGTTTAGAATTTACCAAGTCCCGTATGTGTGAGCCCATTCTCTCACTTAAATCTCGTTATACACACACAACACACACACACACACACACACACACACACACTCTGTATATAATATCTGGTTGGTTCTGTTTCTTTGGGGAAACCTGATATTGACCAATCTATGCTATGGTAAAGGACAGGGCTGTCTGATACGACTTGAGACTATAGTAATAAGATCTCTCCTTCTAATTTCTCAACTTTTCACTTAACATTTGTTGTGGCCTCCTTAAAATAGAATGCTGAAGAAATAAGTATGAGATTCATTAGAGGATCACATAACTTTTCCTTTACACAGAACAGAAAATTAAATATTATAATATTAATTTATTTTATATGAGAATAGATTTAATTGGGAAGACTAGGTAGAGATCAACTTTGCGATAATAGGTAAAATATTGTCTCCATACAATTTGACTTTCTTATCTAGCATTTTGCAGAAAATACTTTCTCTTTCCAAATACAATAGGACTGTTTTATGCACTGTCACTTTCAGGCCTTCTATTCTGCATTTCTTGACATTCATAAAGCTTTATTGTTTCCCTTCCCCTCTCTATATTTTATCATACCACAGGAGGTTATTATATTTGCTTGCATCTAACAGCCCATTCTTTCACATTCCCTCCTCCTATTTCTCCTTTCTCACCTCTGGATCCTTTGCCTGTTATCTTCCTACTAACTTTTTTTTTAAGACATTCAATGTTTCTGAGAATTCAAATGATTTTTCTGTGTTGTGTTTTCAGAATCATCTGTTTTTATTTTTGCAAATAAATAGAAACTGTCTCTTATGAGAGGGAATACTTTGGTGCACTTGAAAAAAATCGGTAATTAGAGCACTGAAGAGGAAGGGGCTAGCAATGTGAACAAAAGGGGTTTGTGGGAGACTCAAGGTGGTCCACCATTCAGTGAGATAACAGCTGAATTACACATTTAAAGAGTGGGGATTTTTACCAAAGACTGCCTATTACTTGTACAAATGATATTAAAACCCCAAGCTTCTCTACCTAGGAAGGGAGGGCAGTTGGTATGTAAAACAGCAAACATGAGAGCATTGTATTTTTGAATTGGCAAGCATAAAACTTCCTTTACAGAATGAGAAGTAATTCACATATTTCTAAAATACAAATGTTAATATATTCCTCACTTGCTCTATTGTAAAATGCTTATTAGATTTAAAGCTTATAGTATGTGGAAAAATAAGTCCTTTGAATCTTTTAACATGTAGAAGTTACTTATTTATTTTTAGATTGAGGTGATAAATTATAATAATATTAGCAAAGTATATATACAGAAAAGCAGGTGAGATTCAATCTAAAATAGTTTCAAGAAATCCATAGATATTTATGATGAAATATATGATGATTTAATTTTGGGCTCAGATGAATTTGGTAAAAGGAATGTCAGGCCATGTTGAAGTTATATATGTGTGTGTGTTAATTATTTTGAAAAGACTGCAGATTTTACTTGAATACTTTATATTCAATTAAAAAATATTTCTAGTAGTACTTCATGCACACCACAATCAGCATATTGTCACTGAATATGTCCTCAGTACAGAATGTACCATTTTAATAACATGATACAATAAAATAGCTATTTAATTTCAGGGACTTACACACCTGATTTGATAGTACATTTTAAATTAAATAGATAGAGAAATGTCTCTTCTATGCTTCCAATATTAAAAGAGGCCAAAACATTTGCATACAAAATATATTAACTGTCATGAAATGCTTATCTTCACAGCCAGTTTCGGCAGACAGTATTTCTTCAATCATGTAGTCAGAATTCAAAGGAAATTTAGTGCCAATTTTATGTAAGGACATTGTTATCTTAGTTCTGGAAAAAACAATTTGGATACTATTTCTGCCAAGGAGATTCAGGAAGCTCAGATCTGCCAGTTATGTAAATTCATTGCAAACAACTCAGACGTCATTCAAGGACACTATGTTTGTAATGGTTTTCTTTCACCCTGACCATCTTTGTAAATATGCAGTTAAAAAGATGAGTTATATTTTCTACCCTTTGAACATCAGGAAGAAACTAATGAGACCCAGGGGTGATTGTTTTGATGACAACATTGCAATTGTTATATATTTTGATGGAGGAGCACCATTTTCCCTATGATGCATTTTATTTTACTAGTTGCTTCATTTCTCTTTCAATTGTCTTGGTTAGCAGTAATGATATGCAATATTGGTAATGCATTATTATTGTATGACAAGTGATAGTATTGGAGATTTGGAGGCTTGTAAACATCCAATAAAGAATATGTATTTCTTTTCACCCTATTAATTTATAACCATATGAGAGCTATTCAGGATTTAGATTAAGACCCAAACTTTTCCTTTATTATTAAAATGAAGAACATGATTTTATATATATATGCAGAGAACTTACTACTAGTTACCTCTGGTTTCAGTTTAATAACTGCCCTCCTTAAGGTTACCAGTAGAAAAATCACAGGATTTCCATGAGAGAATGGTCACATGCATCTATGATCAGGCAGCTCTTGGAAAATAAGTCATGGAGCAATGCTTTCTCACTAAGATCTCCTAAACTTGCTATAGTAGATTTTTAATGCTGCATAAAAATCCACAGATTTCAAACAACACTCACATGTAGGTCTGAAGTCGAGGCCTGGCTAATATGGGCCCTGTGTTCAGGGTTTCACATCCCAAACGAAGAGATGTTTGTTAGGGCTGAGGCGCAGGTTCAGTGCAGGTTCCTCTTCCAAGCCCAAGAGACTATTGGCCAACTTCATTTTCTTGCAGAACATGTGGCAGCTTGCTCATTCAAAACCAGATGGATAGCCTCTCTGATACCAACAAAATCCTAAACAGTCTTTCAGGGACTGTTCCTGATGAGATAGGCCCACCCAGGGAAATCTTTTTTTTTATTAACTCAAAGTCAAACTGAGTAGGGGTTTTACTTGTATCTCCAACAGCTTTCACCTTTGCTGTGTAAAGTAATATCCCATGAGAGTTAGGTCCACCATATTTGTTGCTTCTTCCTACAAAGAGAGGAGATTACAAAGGGCATCAACACCAGGGAACTGAAATCTTTGGGGCCTTTGTAGAATTCTTCCTACCACGTTTACCAAACATAAAATTCACTCTTTACTTCAAGTGGTTAATATGGGATGAGGAAAGAGTTCAAGAGTTTACCCTAATTTTTTTCATTAAACAAAATGAACCTAAGGGAAAGTGATGATATTTTTATATTTTATTTGAAACATTTTTTGAGTTAAATTTTCCTACTAAAAACATACTACAATATTATTTAGTATGCATTACAAATTTCTTAATTAACACTTTCATTCAAGAAGAATACAACTTATAATATTATAGTTTAAAACTATCATGCCCCAGTATTGAAGCTTTGGTATGGTTTGAGTTAATCATACATAAAAGTTTAAAGCTTTGAGTGAAAACAGTCTAAAGCATTGTGCTTCATTTTCAGTTTTACAGATTCCAGTTCTCTGGTGTTATTTTCTATCTTTTCATCTGTTTTTCCCCATCTTTCCCTCTACTTCATTAAAACTATTAAACATAAATATTATAAAATTCTTGCTTGCTATTTGCAATATTTAGATTAACTGGGGATTTACTTCTATTGTCTACATTTCTTTTATATGTTTAATTATTTGTTCCTTTTTTTGGCAAGCCTAATGATTTTATTGAGTATTGGATGTTGTTTAAATAGTAGAGGTTTCAAATTGTGCTATCTTCCCTCAAGGAGGGTTTAGCCTTTCCTCTGTCAGAAAGGCAGCACAGGTGATTGATGAACTTAATTTAATCATGAACTTGCTGAGTTTGGGATGGGCTAGAGTTACAGCAATTTTGTGTCCATGTGTGGTTTACAACCACTTCTCAGCATGTCCCTCCAGTGATTCCAGCTGAGAGCCACGAATATTCATTGAGGTTAGTTCCCCAGGGGTTCTGAACTTTACAGTCATTCTCTACTCAGCACAGTGAGACTACCGGAAACTCTGTTGTGCTTTTCAGAAAGTTTTGTGTCACCTTCTTCACCATTATCTACATAAGTCATGATAGTGAAAATATCCTGAGAGAAAAAAAATCTGTAATTATAGCTGGGTTCTGAGACTCTCATTTTTATCAGAATTTCTGTTCACTCCCATCTGCAAATTTCATGTCTTCAGTCATACGATACAAAAATACATGCTGATTTCTCTGACCCTGAGCTGCAGTCCTCTTCTCAGTCCGCCTTCAGCAAACTCAGCCTCTTTCCACACACATACAAGCAGAAATGTCCTTAAAGAAAAAGTGGATGCAGCATATCTACTCAGCTCTCAGCAGTCCCCTTCTATAGAATGTAGGACTTTCACCATGACCTCAGCAGAATTACGTAGCCTTTAAACTAAAAAAAAAAAAAATAGTGAACAAACATATTTGCATTTTTTTTAGCTTTTCTAGTTTATTTCCATGGTAGAATTGTTTGGCCATACACAAACTCCACTGCTTAGCCAGAAGTTTCCTGATCATATAGTTTTAAAAGGGTCTGAATCCTTGCCTTAAGATAATAAGCGAGATCATGGGAATACTGGATTTAAAGGTAGAAATTTAACTTTAGAAGTAAAGTGAGAAAAGTGGATAAACATTACTATTGTATTGGGATCCCACCTTCTATCACCAAAGTCAAAGATTTAGTAATACATCATTTGTACAACTCCGTTTCTCAGCCCTGTTTTAAAAATCACACCTAGTCTGATTGGCATGCGACCACATAAAATTGCATATGTAGGTATTTGTCTTACTGCACATGAATTACTTTTTTCAATGCTGACATTCTGATTTGATTTTCTTGAGACATATAAAATTAGGTTTACGCCTGAGGTGGAAGTATTCTAATGCCACTTTAGGATTAAGAGCAGTGTAATAACTTTTATTTTCTTTTTACTGATTATTCTTGAACAAGTATGTTTTAATGACTGAATGATAACACTAATATGAGTTTTCTTCATGGGAACAAAGACTAATGAAGGAAAGCCTCAGCTCTGCTCTCTCCCACTTCACCAGTTTTTCCTTCTATTCTGGGTAATTCACAACATGTGGTGTACAAGCGGCCTCCAGTTCTCCCATTTCAAAATAAAGCAACACAGACTCTTGTTTTGACTCGATGTCCACTTCCACTCCCACTCCCACTCCCATCCCATTTCTCTGCTACCCTTTGAAGTAAAACACCTGGAAAGAATTCTCTCTGCTCTCCTGTTTCTGATTTTTCTCTCTATTTTCTCTTAAGCATATTCCAGCAGGCTTTCACGCTCACAGTTCCATCCAACCTGCACTTATCATTGTACAGTTTCTGCGTTGCCAAATTCAGTAATCTGTGCTCTGTCTACATCGCATTTTACTTCTCAACAGCGTTTCCATCTCCTGTAAACACCACCCTCTAGTTTCCTTTATGTAAGTGCAGCGAGACTCTCGTTCGGTGTTCCCCATGCTTCCCACTCATCTCACCCACGCATCTCTTCCACCCTTTATAATCTTATCCAGGTAAATGCCATCTCTATGGCCATGACAGCATCTTCACTCAGGATTTCCTCTTAATCTAAAGACACACACACACATACACACACACAATCCAGGAGCTGGAAATATAAAGAGAGAAATATATGACTTTATCCTTTAAATTAATTAATTAATTAGTTAGTTAATTTCTACCACCATTTATTCCCCATTCTTCTTTAAAATACTGGTCTAGAAGAGAAGTAAGTACTTTGTCACATGACAATTTAAAAGAAAGTCTGCATTATTTAAAAATCTTAAGATAACACCATATGATACATGTTAAATTGAAAGATAGGTAAGGGTGTTTACAGAAAGAGAAATGACTTAAGCATGTGGGATGCATCAAGCACTTTTAAAATTATTGAATATTGTTTAAAATAATTATAATTAATGTCTAGGTCAATGGTATAATTGTTGATTTTAAATGCATGTAATATAATTTTGAATTGTAGAGAAATATACTTTTTGAATGTTGTAGATGGTAAAGTGTCCTTATATTGATGTATTTCATAATCCCTATTTAATCATGTTTTTCTTGCAGCCTTTTTTTTGTGATGTTTTTATTATGTCATAGAAGGACAATATATATACATGCTTACATATATATGTTACCCAAGACTTTATAAACACAAGCACACATGTGCACTGTGCACAGTTGTACCAATGATGGGACAAGAACACTGAGACTTAATCATTTGTATCATTATTGTTTCCTATTTCCCTTATTTCAATAAACCTACTATCTGCATATTGGAAACAATCTTTGATCTCAGGGATTGCTTTATGAAACAAACATCTCAATTTTATCGACAAACCAGGGAACAGCTGTCACATAATCTTACTCTAGGATTTTCAGTACAGCCTAGCAATTAGAAATCGGGACACTCTGTTAATGTAACTGACACCTAATGAGCTTCCACTGTTGCTTTGGCCAAAATGATGCACATTAAATTTTGTTAGCAAAACAGATTTATTGAGCAGGAAATTATTTCTAAATGGCTTTGGATTTCTAAAGAATTTATGACACTATTCTTTTATAATTATAATGCTATTTTTGAAAGGATACTACAAATAAATTTGCTTGGTGAAAATTATCTGTCATGATTATTTCAGAAGTCAATATAAGCAAAGGTGTCTATTCACAAAAAGTAATAAATACTAGATTTTTCAAAATTCCATTGTCAAAAAAATTCTTAGAATCCATTAATAAGTTAACAACACACCAAATGAAAGGCTGTATAAAATCTGAAAAGGCTACAGTACAAAATTCAGAGGATTCTCATTTTTTAATATGTGTTTGGTATGTATTAAAATAATGTCTTAATTGCTAATGGAATCAGCTATTTATTCCTATAAATGTAATGATTAAGCAGCCAATCAGGTTAGAAGTACACTATTTGTGTCATTATTGGCATTGTTCATGTTTTGTTTAAAACAAATTAAATAATCTAGAACAAGAACCCTTAAGATTGTTTTCATTCATCTCCCTTAAGTCTAGAACAAATTCCTAAGCCATTAAGCCTTCTTGTCTACCTGTCTAGAATAAAAGAACAGCTCGACAATGTCTGACAACTTTAAGCAGATAGAGAAGATAGATAAGCTTGTTGTTTGTCCAAAAGAGCAAATCAGGAGGTATAAATGGCTCACATATGAAGAAAAAAGAGTACATACACACACATGTGTACATGCACACACAACAAACAGAAGAAATAATGTGAGCAGAAAAAAAACAATCACAATCACATAAACACCAAATGCAGTCCAGTCACTAAAAACAATTCCTCCAAAACCATGTGGTCTTATGTGTGCATTCTATGTAAATAGATGTTTATGTCTTTCATTTAATAATTTATTTATTGCAATAATTTAAAAAGTTTATCCTGCTTTTATTTTTCTGTGTAATATTTATACAAAGAATACTGGTTCATTACTCTAAAGAAAACACTTTTACGGTTTCTACATTGGTGGTTATAGTAACTAAATATAGTTTCTGCTACTGATAGGATAAGTACAATAAAGTCTGTGAACCGATTGTTAGATTTGTATCATCCAGTACTGTCATAAGCATACTATTGCACAGTTTCTACATTATTCATGATATTCAAATTATTCTACAGTAACAGGTAGCATTCCCCACCAGTTATCTCAGGGATCCAGGTGCCACAGTTGATAGATTAATTAACTGCTTTGCAACTGCATATCATGGGGAGTTACTGTCTCATTTCATCTCACTGCTGTTTCCCCATCTACATATGAGTAAATATTTCCAAATACTTCACATTTAACAGGGGATCTACAGCTTGCTCCCTCTCCTGGAACCATTTTTGATCAACTGGCATTTTTTATTGAAAGCTAGATATACCAACTCTTCCCAAACCTAGAAAAAATAAAATTTTAGTAAGAATCTAGGCTATTTCATAAGTCAAATATAGAAAGAGAACCAATGGCTCATAAAGAATAGAAATTGGAGCAGCTGTAATGATCTAGGTTAGGGGTCAGCAAATGTTTTCTTAGAGTCAGGAAATAAGTACTTGGGGTTTGTGGCCATATGATAGCTGTTGCCGTTCCTTACCTCTGAAGCCAAGTCTGAAATCAGCCACACACAACATGTGAACAGATGAGCATGGCTGTGTTCCAATAAAACTTTATATAAAGGAGACCGATCCTATGTCCTAGTTTACTGACATCTGACCTACATAGTAGTGATAAAGGAACTGCTTTAATTTTCCTTGTGCTATTTGTCCAAGATCCTAATGCTGAGGACAGACTCATTGCACTTAGTAGTTTGTCAATTTTCTGGTTCTAAGAAGGTATTTTATCACTCCTTTTTAAAACTGAATTTATTGGGGTAATATTAGTAACAAAATATATAGGCTTCAGGTACACAGTTCTACAACATCATCATCTGTATATTGTGTTGTGTGTTCGCCACCCAAGTCAAGTCCCTGTCCATCGCATATACCCCTTTACCCTCTTCTGCCTCCCCACTCCGCCCTTTCTCTCTGGTAGTCACCATACTGTTGTCTGTGTTTATGAATTTTATTGTCATTTTTTTCTAAGATACTTTATCCCAGAGTAGTGCAAGATTGCAGAAGGGTTGGTAGGAAGATAGTAATGACAATTCTAAGAGAGGAGGGAAGGGATACTGAGCAGATTATATGTTTGTATATTTCTGTACTATAGTGAATGTATATTGTTTACAATTCTTAATGTTATATGTTATTTTAAACCTCAACTCTATGTTGGTAGGCATTCAAAATTTGGATTTTCAACTGTTCATGAATGAATCTGAAGATCTACAACATGTAATTATTATGTGTTTGGGAATGAAACGATGCAATCCTGGTTTTATTCAGATAATGAAGAAAACTTAACAATGGCCCAACATCTAAACCTCAGTGAAAGGTTACTGCTTTCTATTCATACACAAGTTTTATAATAACACAAGTTTTATGGTCAGCCTAAAAGCAGGCCACTTAATTTCATTTTAAGTAGGAAATTTCATGGCCAGAGATATGAAGTCTGTCTGGGAAAAGTCTAACCATTGTTAATATAATGAGAATGGTTTGCACGATATCAGTGTAACTTGGCAGCCAAGGAAAGTGGACTGGAATATGCGTGTGTGAACAATGATGATTTCACTGCAGTACTCAGGGAGGGGGTGATAGTCACAGTTGAGTGAGCATGTCTGCTGTGTGGCCATGGCATTTAATATGGCTAAGTGAGCAGAGCAACAAATCTTTATCCAGTTTTGCATTAAACCTGAGCATTCCTCCTCAGAAACTATGTGGATGATTCAGAAGGCCACAGTTACGGGAAACTGCTGATTGGCAGCTTCATCATGATAATCTGTCCACTTAGGCATCACTTCACGTACAGAGTTTTTTGGCAAAACATCAAATCACCCAGGTGACTCAGCCCACTCTACAGCCCAGATTTGATGCCGTGCGACTTCTGCCTTTTCCCAAAACTAAAACCACCTTTGAAAGGGAAGAGATTTCAGACTGTCGATGAGATTCTGGAAAATATAAAGGAGCAGCTGATGGCAATTGGAACTGTGTGAGGTCCCAAGGTGCCTGTTTTGATGGGGACTGAGGTGTCATTGTACATGCTATGTACAATGTTTCTTGTATCTTGTTTCTTCTTCAATAAATGTCTCTCTTTTTCATAGCATATGGCTGGATACTTTTCTGGACAGACCTGGTGTTTATACATTCAGCAGAGGATTTCAAGTTTTATAAAACTGTTATGATAGTGGATATGTATAAAATACTTTACTACACTGCTTTTAGGCAAGCAAGAATAAAATCTTTAAAAATGTAATGCCTTTTTTGAGACAAAGCTTCTGCGATATCACATCTCTCATTTGAAATCAATCATGGCTTTGCCTTATCCAGAAAAGCTGTATTCTATTTAAAGAGTTTTTAATTACAACATTTGAACTGGATTGAAAATAGATGCATGGAACATTAAGGGACATAATTATTCATAGCTGACAATTGGTCCAGATGTCAGATGCACCACACCAGTTGTTTTATATACAAAAATGTTTTTAGTTTAAGAAATTGATTTAACTATTTCAAGCAACTGAGGCACAAACAGTATTTTCAGATGGCATATAGATGTGTAGTGTCAAATTGGTTGAATTTTGAGTAATTTGAAATGTGTGTTTACAGAGACACAAGTGCAGTGCTAGGTTTCTCTACACTAATTCTCACTGGTCAAAAAAATGAGTACATAGATATTTTACTCTTCTTGGTTAAATTCTATATGTAGAGAGAGTGTTCATTTCATGGATTAGAAATGGTAAAATGGATAAAAAATGGTAATGTTTTTTAACTCTTAAGAATCTTACAATTACTAATTTGGTCATTAAGACCAAATTATAAAAAAGCTGAACTAGAGATGTCTTTGTTCTCATATATCTTGATTTGTGTCTAGGATCTGATTAATTTTGTGTGTGAGTGTACATGTGTGTTTGGGGTGGGAGGAGGAATAATTAGCAGTTCCTATAGTCAGTTTCTGACTTTCATAGTCTAAATACCCCATATTAATTCTAGTTATTATGGAGGAAATGACATTATATCATTTAGTCATTGTTTTAATCACTGATCCATTTATTTACTCATTAATTAATAACATTAAGAACCTATATTAAAGTTTAAATAATGATTTGAACTCTCAAGGGACTTTTAGTCTCACAGGAGACCAAAATTGAACACTTCCTTTCTTATACCTTTAAGTCCATAAAAATTACATCTTTTTTAAAAAGAATTTATTTCTCAATTATAGT
This sequence comes from Tonatia bakeri, assembly GCA_004024845.1. Lineage (NCBI taxonomy): Eukaryota > Metazoa > Chordata > Mammalia > Chiroptera > Phyllostomidae > Tonatia > Tonatia bakeri. Next base: position 175,432 of record PVIA01002197.1, on the reverse strand, counting down.
TGACACACAATATTAGTTGCAGGTGGAAAACACAGTGATTAGACATTTATATGACTTATGAAACGATCACTCTGGTAAGTCTAAAGCCCATCTGACACCATGCATGGAATATTATTGATTATATTTCCTACGCTGCACATTACATCCCTGTGGCTTTTTATAACTGGCAATTTGCACATCTTAATCCCTTCCTTCTTTTCACCCATCTACTGAATACCCCTCTGTTTTGTTTCTTTTTAATTTTCCTTCTTTTAGATTCCATCTATAAGTAAAATCATGTGGTTTTTGTCCAACTTATTTCACGTAGCATAAGTCTAGGTTCACACATGTTGTAGCAAAAGAGAAGATTCTCCTCTTTTTATCCATTCATCTACCAATGGACACTTAGGTTGCTTCTATATATTGACTATTGTAAATAATGCTACAATGAATATAGTGATGTGTATGTCTTTTAGTATTAGTGTTTTTAGTATTTTTTGATAAATACCTAGAAATAGAATTACTGGGTTGTTCTTTATCTGTTTTTAGTAACCTTTGTTTTAACATCTGGTTTGTCTGATACAAGTATTGCTACCTCAGTTTTCCTTTTGTTTCCAACTGCATGAAATGCAGTGGGAAATATCTTTTTCCAACCCTTTACTTTCAGTTCATGTGTGTCTTTTGATCTAAATTGGGTTCTTGTAGGCAACATATATATGGGCCTTGTTTTCTTATCCATTCAGCTGCCCTGTGTCTTTTGATTGCAGCATTTAAGCCATTTACATTTAAAGTCATTATCGATAGCTAAGTATTTATTGTCATTTTGTTCTTTATAACTATGTTCTTTTCCTTCTCCTCCTCTTCCCTTTCTTCTTCTTATTTCTCCTTTTCCTTATTCTAAAACACCCTTTAACATTTTTTGTAATACTGGTTTGGTGGTGATAATTTTTTTTTTTTTAATCTGGGAAGCTGTTTTTCTCTCCTTTGATTCTAAATGAGTTTTAGCCTTGCTGAGTAGAATAATCTCAGTTGGATGTCCTTGACTTTAATCACTGTGACTATTTTGTGCCAATCCCTTCTGACCTGTAAAGCTTCTGTTGAGAAATCAGCTGACAGTCTTATGGGAGTACCCTTGTAGGTAACTATCTTCCTCTTGATGCTTTTAAGATTCCTTCTTTGTATTTAACCTTTGGTATTTTAATTATGATGTGTCTTGGTGTGGTCCTCTTTTATTTCAAAAAATTCATTGTATTTCTTCCATTACCATTTAACCTCCTTTCACCACCTTCCCCTCTGCAGGCACCACACTGTTGTACATGTCCTTGAGTCCTTTCTCCTTTTCATTTCATCCCTCCACCCCCTAACCTCCCACCCCACAATGGCTGTCATTCTGCTCTCTCTATGAGTCTGTCTCTATTTTGCTTTGTAGTTCAGTTTGTTCATTAGATTCCAAATATGAGTGAAATCATATGGTATTAGTCCTTCTCTGGCTGGCTTATTTCACTTAGTTCTCCAGGTCCATCCATGCTGCTGCAAAAGGTAAAATTTTATGCAACCACTATAGAAAGCAATATGAAAATACCTCAAAATGTTAAAAATGGATTTTCCTTTTGACCCAGCAATCCCACTTGTGGGAATATATCCAAAGACACCCAAAACACTAACTGGAAAAACCATAAAGCCTCCATGTTCATTGCAGCATTATTTATAATCACCAAGATACGGAAGCAGCCCAAGTGTCCATCAGTAGATGAGTGGATAAAACAACTATGGGACATTTACACAGTGGAACACTACTCAGCCATAAAATAATTTTAAAAAAGGTTTTGTTAGGTTCTTCTTGTTTGGGACTCTATGTACTTCCTGGATTGTGAGTCTATTTCCTTCACCAGGTTAGGAAAGTTTTCTGTCAATATTTCTTTCAATAGTTTTTCAATTACTTGCTCTCTCTCTTCTCCTTCTAGTACTGCTATGATGCAAGTGTTGATGCACTTGATGTTGTCCTAGAGGTCCCCTAAAATATCCTCATTTGGGGGAATTCTTTTTTGTTGTTGTTGTTCTTCTGCTATCTTGTCTTCCGAATCACTGATTTGATCCTCTGCTTTTTATGTTTTCTCTCTCCATTTTATGTTTCCTATATCTTTCCTAAATTTCTCACTTAGTTCATCTACTCTTCCTCTAAATTCATTGAGCATCCTTGTAAGTGGTGTTTTGACTTTTGAATCTGGTAGATTGTCTCCATTTTGTTTAGTTCTTTTTCAAGATTTCTGTTCTTTCAGTTGGGACATTTTTTTTTATATCCTCATTTTGGCTACCTCCCTATATTTGTTTCTATGTATTAGGTAGATATGCTACATCTCTTAGTCATGGTAGTGGCCTTATCTAGTAGGTGTCCTGTGGGGCCTGGGACACAGTCACCCTGGTTACCTGAGCAAGGTGCTCCAGGTGTGTCCCTTGTGTAGGAGGTGGGTACACTCTCCTGTTGTAGCTGAGCCCTTATTATTGTTAACACATCAGGAGAGGGATTGACCCTCAGGCTGATGATTGACTGAGGAATGGCTGTGACTACAAAAGAGGAGTTCTTGTGCAGGCGCTGACAGCACACAGCAGAATTCACTTTAATGGGACTCTGGTGCTTACTGAGGTCATTTGCTGCCTGTATTTAGCCCAGTGCCACTTGGTGTGAGCTACAAAGTGATGTGCAGATGGTTGCCACTTGTGCTGCTTTTGGAGGTGCCTGGGAGTGGCTAAGCTGTGAACCAAGGCCAGCTACCACTAGTGCTGGCCTTGGCCCACTCAACAAGGGATATGGGGCATGCTGAGGACAGATACTGCTTGTTTGGGGCTTGTGAACCTTTGAGAGATTTTAGGAAAGTCTGCAGCTTGATCCAGGCCAAGACAGGGTGGTGCTGTCTGAGGGAATCACCAAGTTGGAGCAAAAGATGTTAGCTAAGTTGATAAAATCTCTACTTGGTGTCTTCCTGTGCTTGCAGACTATACAGGGGGAAGGCTCAACAAAGGAAAAATGGTACCTGCCAGCATTTCTATCTTGGAAAAAAGCTGCCCCTCTATCCCTTACCCTGGAGCCACAAAACTTAGTTCCTCCCTTATGTGTCTGGTGGCTTTAAGCTGCTGCCTCAGACCTGGAGCTCCGAGCAAATGAGTTCATCAGTGAGTAAGTCCGAGTCTGGGCCCTTTAAGAGGAATGCCTGGGGCTCCAGAATTCCTCTGTCCCACTTGGCCACAATCCCTACTGGTTTTCACAGACAGATGTTACAGTGACTTCTCTTCCTAGCACTGGAACCCTGTGCTCAGAGGCATAGTGTAGGGCTGGGACGTATTGCTCCTTAGGGAGAAACTCCCTAGCTGAGATAACCCTATCATTTCTTAACTGCTTCACCTTGGGTGTAGGGCCTGCCCATTCTGCATCTCTGCCCCACCTACCCATCTTGATGCAGCTTTTTTTGCATGTACTTAGTGATGACACTTCAGGTAGTCTTCAGGTGGTCCTCAATTATGGTTATTCTGTAGTTTAGTTGCAATTTTGATGCAGTTGTAGGAGGCAAGCACATTGTTTAACTACTCTACCATCTTGGAGGGAGGTCTCTTTATTGTTTTTTAATGAACCAGAGTCATTGAGGTCCATCATCTTTTCTTGTGAAATTCGTGGTAGGAGTCTGGAATCCAGGTTCCTGGGAGGGTCACTCCATCACCACTCCCACACCCGAGCTGCAGATCCCAGATGTGAGAAAGCCAGGGACTCAACAAATTGTATCTTTTAATTATGTGTGATTTTAAATAAGTATGCATTGATGCATTGATTGTCTTTAAAATAATTGACTGTGTGGGAAACCAATGTTATTTCATTTCACTGTTGTTATCAATTCATTCCTATTTCATGTCACTATTGCTATTCATTCATTCCATATATTTCATCTGCTCTTGACAATTTTTACTGTTCTGGTTATTTATTACTTTGTAAAAATAACATTGTATGGGATTTGGCTTCATTGCTTTTCTGTTGCTCATTTGTCTGCAAAGTTTCTGAATTTTTAGATGGGAGATATACATTTTTTTTCTAGTTTCATAACTCTGGAGTTCAAAACTCTTCTGTCAAGTTTTGAATACAATATATGTGGCATTGTTTTTGAGACTTCCTGGCTCTATTCCTTCACCCATTTTTATGGATCTTCTTTATCCTTTGTCTTTGTTGTTTCTCTTGGGTTACAATTAGGATCTATTTTTAATAATTTTCCTCAGAATAGATCTTTGTCCTGAAAGTGAGCTGTGGCTAATTAGTTTTGAACATTTGTGAGAGACAGACTTTTTCCTTTTCAAACCTTACCATAACCCTTTGCACTCACCTGCTTTTGGAGTTTGTTAACCCCTTACAGTTTTGAAACCAGCTCACTAAATATGATTGACTGACTAGTGTTATCCTGAAGATTTCAGGTCTGTCAGATGTTCTGTTACTTTTTGCTATTTCTTCATGCACAAACACTAATTCCATTTAGGTGTTTTAGTTGGTGGTGGTTTGTCTCCTTCCACTCATTATTCTGGGGCATGTGAGGATATTTTTTCTACCTAATGTTATTATTTTAATTTTCCATGAGTTTTTTTGTCTTGATGTATTTGTCCTGTTTGTCCTATTAGATTTTATTAAAGAATTAGACAACTTCAGAAGCTATACCAGCACCACTTATTCTTGCCAAAACCTTACTGCCAAGAACTTTTTGTTAAAAGTATCTTTATCTTTTCACCCAGTCTTCCCATTCTCCAAATCAGCACTTGCATCAAGGAAATTATTTTTATCTTTTTCTTGGTTATATGTTATTATTAATGATTTGTTGAGTGACATCTAAAACCCAGGCACTTTTTTAAGTACTAGCAGAATAAACAAATAAGTTATGATAAATATCCTTGCTCTCAGGTTGAGGATGTGTGGGGGACACAAGCATGAAGAAATATTTTTAATATAATATAATAAATGTACACAGGTTCTTTTCCCTTTGTCTAACCAGTAACTCCTTTCTTCAGATTTGCTTCAGACACTGCCTCTTCTCTGAAAATCTGTTGTATTTCCTTTTGCCCCATACCTCATCACCCCCATCCCAAAAGGCACACTGTACAATTAGGCCCCTATCGGATTTTTTTTGAAAGAAAGTGACAAAATTACTTGCAAATGTTATATTTCTGTCTTTTCTCACAGTTAGAATTTGGGTTTCTTAAAAGCAATAAATATATTTTTAAATGTTCAATACAATAAAATGTGTACCAAAAAGGTATTACTAAATAGCTACTGAATGACTTCAAAAGATAAAAGTATGATAAAAATCAGAGGAAGAAGAAATAATTCCATTCTGAAAATACAAGAAAGTCTCACAGAGAAAACGTTTTTGGTCTGGGTCTTGATATCTTGAGTATTGAATAGGTATTTGGGAAAGGGGGAAATTTTCTTTATAATCATTATCTTTCTTCAGAGATAGCTATTTTATTTTTAGCTAGATTTTAAATTCTGTATAAATAAATATTCTCTGTTGATTAGGTCCCCAGTTACTTAAATAAATATCCTAAAGCAATTTCTGTTAAGTAATGTAGCCATGCTACTTCTACAGTTCAAAACACAGTGAAACTATGAATACAGAATTAGTGTAAATTGATTCTTGAGAACCACTTGTGGGAATCTGAAATTGATTCAGTTATCGGAATAATGTCACTATGACCAGATATAGTCATTTCATTAAAAAAAATTTCTTTTACACTTTCAATTTCCTGAGTCCTTTTTGGTTTTCAAAGGCTAAGTTCATTTTTCCCCCAGATGACTCAAAATCATTACATTTTTTCTTCACGATATCTCTGAATGGCTGCTTATCTTCCCTGTAGGTGTTTCTCTCTATTGATCAGTGCCTCCTTATTTTTTTCTCTCCAAATTAAACAGAAAAGTCATTTTAGATTCTTGTGCTTTACACTTTTCATACATTGCATCATTTTCTGGCCATGACTACCTTACATGAATCACATTTCTACTCAAAAACTTGCCCAAACCACTATTTTTCCTTATAACCTGTCAGTAACAGATTCCAAATAAATCTAATTGTGTTTCACAGAAAGACAAGTCATAATTTTTAAGAATTAAAGAACCTATGATGATTAATTTAGAGTGGATTTATAAATTCATGGCTTTATAACTTTATAATATTTTAATAAACTTGGACAGCTTATCAAAATAAAATATGAAGTCTTATACTCACATCATCACTACTTAATCCTCCTCTCATAACCCACACATTGATTCAAATATATACTCTTCTGCATAGACTCAGAAACCAGAAATAGTGGTGAAAATTTGCATATCCTTCATCAAACATGGGCACAAACACACCGAGAAACATGGTTTGAGGGTGTACTTTCAAGAGCTGTAAGTTTCCGCTTTGATTTATGTATAATCACTGAACACACATAAGCATTTTGTGTGTATGTGGGCAGGTATGTTTTGTTACACTTATGTAACAGTCACTGGATTTCCCTTGTCCCTGAAAGTTAAATTTACCTCAGCACATAAAAAGAAAAGTCCATATTATTGCAGAAATATATTTTATATGTTTAAATATATTTAAATAGTGCTAATCTAAATAGTCATGAACATAAAATTAAGTAACAGTAATGATCATTTTTAAATTTATAATTTACCAAAAATTATTTTTGGTCATTGCATCCTCAAAAGTTATATAAGCTGCATCAGGTAGATAGTATAGTATTAATTATTATTATCATTATTATTGTTGTTGTATTATTTGATTTATTTTTAACCAGTTCGATAACTAAAAGTCATAAAGTTTAAGGAAATAGCTTAAGGTAGTATATCTACTGAAAGATGGTAAAGATTTGAACTTGTGCCTAGTTTCTCACAGAGCTCTTTTCGCGATACCACACTATTTGTGTGTGTAGGGCTCTGAGCAATTCAGTCATGGAAGACTGCCAAACCCATAGATCCAAGCCCCAAATTCCTAAAATGAAGTAAGGCTTGCTTCATTTTGGATGAATCATTCAAAATTAGTCATGTGACATGCTGTGTAAAACAAAGGAGACTAAGATTAATGTTACAAAAATATTTTAGAGTCTGTCACCCAGCACTTCCCAAAGTGATGTGATCAGAAAGCATTTATGTGGGAATGTTCATCACACACTGCTATCTGGCAGATAGCTAGAGATCCTTGAAAATCATTCTGTGAGATAGTCACCCCGTAAATTACCTTCATCTTGAGTTTCTGTCCATTAATATTGCTTCTTTAAAATTTACCAATACATTCCTTTCTTAGGAGCTATAGATGAAATAGTATTTTGATAATTTTTTGGAAAACTTGGTGTATTTTTCATTTAAATCATATGTTTTGCTTTCAGAAATACTGTTAGGTGCCCTTATACTCACCTCCCTTGGTATGATTTTGCCACTTACTGTTTTTTAAGCATTAGAACTTCTTTTATAAATAAAGTAAGTCACACTGTCACATTATTTTGAGTTGGTAGTTAGTAGAGAGAGAAACCAATACAAGTCGGAGAGAGAGAGAGGGATAAAATGAAATGCTTCTGAAGGGCATTTAAAGATGAAAATTGCTTCTGTAAACAGAGCTAGAGGTCACTTTTAAGTCACTTTTGACTTCCAAGTTAAATTCGAAACAGCTTTAGAAAGTAGAATAGGTTGCCTAAGGAAAGTAAACACACCACTTCAGAATTAATAACACATCAGTATACATCTTCATCCTAATGTTGCAGCAGAATGCTTTAAAAAAAAAACATACACATTAGCTGTGTGTGAGGCACTGTGCTATTTTCACTAGAATAAGAAACCTGACAGGATTAACGAAACAATTACCTGATCAGATTGTTATACTGTCTTCTTCGAATTCTCCCAGTCATTTACATTATAAACGTGGAGCTAATGTCTTTTTGGAACTATCTGGCTTCCTAGAGGTTAAACTGAGCATTAGCCTGAGACCAGATGAGTTATTCGGCAACACATACTCATTAGGCATTTAATATATGCAGCACCTGCGTCAGATCTCATGGTGGAAGAAAGAAGGCATCCTAACTACTGAGGAGACTGAAGTACAAGTCCAGAGGTCAGTTAGCTCTTTATAAGACCGTGCAATCTATCAAGGTACCCGTTACAGAACTCCAAAACATTTTATGAACTATATAAGATAACTTTTAAAACAGAGCACTGAGAATTTATTTCTTAAACAACTGTACAATTTATAGAATAATTTCTATTAGATTTCAGATCATAGGATCTATGCATGGTTTGTGTGGAATCTTTAATTTCAGGTGGTTTATTTTCTTCACCATAGTCTCAAGCTGTCATCTAGTCTGCGTCTGAAAACCAACAAAATGAAGTGATACTAGTAGCCCTTCCACATATGGATGACTCTGCACGCCTGAAAGTTTCTTTGCTTCCTTTCTTTCATAGAACATTCCCGAATTACATGCAGAGTTAGGCAGAAGCTGGTTTATTGTGCCACTCTGACATTCTTTTGAATTAATAAATGATTGTAATAATCATAACCTGCATATTTTTTCCATATGAACAACTGTAAGCCTACACTTTTGCCTAGCTTGTAATTGCTTTCTTTTTGTAAAATTAGCTTATTAAAATACTTACCTTTAATTAAACAGAAACTTTTAGGAAGATAGGGTCATTTTAGTTTAGTTCACACTGTATCCTTGATGCCTCATACAGTATCTGATACATAGTAGAAATTCAGTAAATAGTCTATGAAATGATATCTGTTTACGTGTAAATTCACCAGTTAATCCCAACTCGATCCTTATAGACTTTCCAAACAAGTCTATCTTGCAGCAATTTGAATGAAGTTGTTGTTGAAGAGACAGGTATTTCTTTTCCTGTATTGTTTAGCATTAGGTTTTTTCTTGGACAGAAAATGTAAATAGCAGTAGCATATAAGAGATAGAAGTTAATTTCTTTCTCATGAGGAAATCTGGAAGCAGACAGTTATGTTTGAATAATCTCACTACATCCAAGATCCTTACCCTCTTACACAGAACTGTGGCTGTTTCAGATCAAACTTTTCTTTATGGCTTGTCACAGTGTGCATGACTCCACATACTACTCAGATTTCCCAAATATATCCCCTACCTTCTCTATTTTTGTCTCTCAACACAAGCTCTATTCTAATTGTGCTTTTCATGGACCACTCGTCTATTGTCCCATTATCACTCACTCCCATTAAGGCTGAGGTTAAATGTTATGAGTTTCATGAAGATGCATCTATATATTTTGGTCTTTTCAGCAAGAACCGATCATCCCAATCTCTAAACATATATAGCAATATATGTACTTCTTAAAAAATTTTTTCTCATTCTACTTGTCACCATAGATGGGTGTGTGTATGCACATTTAAGTTTTGGAAGTTGTTCTGCATAATTCTAACAGAGTAACTTATGAAGAGTATGAACTCAAATATTTTTGGACAAAATAAATATACTTATCTTACATCACTCCCACTAATAACCTATTATGTGGTGCATTCTCTTCAAACTTATAAATTAATTGTACATTCTATTGGTATGTCCAGGTGTTATTTATCCTGGCAACTGATTTCAAGTTCCATCACTGTTGTTAGGTAAGCAAGGACTGTGCCTCCCCCTGTGAACTCCTAGGAGTATTTGTAGAAAGTTGATTCATGGTCAGAGTGAATATTATCCTTTTTTGATGATGTTATTGTACTACAAATACCAACTTCAGTGCTGCTATACCCACATACCTCCTAAGGGAAACTTCTTAGAACTTGATAAAAAATCAAACTAACAAATTAACAAATTGTTTTTATCACATTACCAAAACCTCTTTTCCAAATTTGTGCACAAATGTGTGTATTAGAATTTTTTATCCTGTAAGCATATTTATCTAATTTTCTTTCTTACCCAAGTTCATCTTTTTGCTGTTTATTGAGCCAGATACCGGTGATCTAAATGTGAGCAATGCAGCTGTGGTCCCTGGCCTCATGGCATTCATTGTCTTTGCAGGTGAAACCAGTCTACTAAGTCTGCAATTACAATATTACAGGTGCGTGATTGAGAAAGTCTTGAATGTTCAGAGCAATTAGGAAAGGCATATGATCCAATGTATTAAGGTCAAGAAAGGCTTTCTGAAGAACCTGTTCAGGATAAGATCCAAGAACACTCCCAAATAGTTTGCAAAGTGAGTATGGTTTATTGTGGGAACAGAAAGATCAGTTGTAAATAAAACTTGATTTGTAATGAATGTGGTAGAAATAAATGAGGTAGGAAAAGCAAAAAGACATCAGCAAACAGGTTCAGGAAGATTAAAACCAAATTTAGAAGGACTAATACGTTATTGTGTGTTTTTATTGTTTGTTTTTATAGAAGCAATATATTTGTGAATATAATATTTAAAATTTTACTTAGGTAAATTATTTTCATAAATGTGAAGGAGAGTGCAGCCAGGGGGCCCCCCAAAAGAAAGATTTGTAATGGGGTCTAGAACTCAAGGTGTCCAGGAAATATTAAAAAGATATATAGGATGTCTTCACCCTCCACAGGTGTGAGTTGGGGGAAGGGACACATGGAGCAGGGCCATTGAGAGCTGTTTGGCATAGCAACAGCTTTGCAGCTAACGTCTGGCGTGGTCATTTAACACATCTATAACCTTAACTGGTTGCATAGATATGTTAAATAGCTGTGGCTACGCTTTGAGCCAGGAGATGAAAGTGACTTCAACCCAAGATGTAACTAGGAGGTAACTCCCCCCTAGTTACAGTGCCTGCATGGGAGCTTGGAGATGATTGGCTCCATGACTTGGGGCCACCCCTGAGCAGACTTATAATGGCAGCCCAGTAAAACTGGAAGGATATTTAAACCCAAACTCGGCAGCCATTGGAGAGAGAGTTACGCGGTTTTGGCTGAGTGGAGATTCCCGCAGCCATTGTACAGAGAACCACGTGGCTGCAGCCATGTAGGGAGGACCATGAGGCTGTGTCAGTGAGGAGAACCACGTGCTTTGTCCAGAGTTGGGGGGACACCCCCCAGCAGCCATGAAAAGAATCACCATGCGGCTTTAGCTGGAAATCCTGGCAACACAGCTGATGGTGCTGGGAACCAAGGAAGGCCTACCAGCCAAGTACGGATTACTGGGAAGAACCGGGATCTGCCTGAGCCAAGGACTTCCATTTCTTTCCCTGAGATATGGTACTCCAGACTGGGCAAAGAGGGGAAGGAAGGACTGTGTGTGTTTGTGGGTGTTTTAAGGGACTTTGGGATTTTGATGAAGACATTAAGTCATTACTCTTAAGTCTGTATAACTTGAATTAATAATTCCTTTCCTTTTCACCAATCTCTAACATAGAAAGCTATAATTCTCTGGTGAAGGGAAAGGTGAACCTAGTACAAGGGGACCCCAGGAGAAATGGGGATCAATTCGTAGCATTGTGGGACCCTCTTCCCTGGTGGCCAATCAGGGAAAATCATGTGAGACCACATGTGCAGTAGCTTTAAAGTAATAGGACTTGTACATGTGCAGTAAAAGCCCACCAAAACTAGCCAGGAAGGATTTGCCCTATAAGAATAGAGTCCCTCCAGCCCATGAGGTCAATCTCTGCTTGGAGTTGGCCTGCTCCCATGTTTTCTTCTATGAACTCTGGGTGTTCGGTTCAATTCTTTGTTCCGATCACTAAGAACCTGGTTACCTGTGCCCACCTGTGACAAATGCATTACTAAACATTTGAGGGGATAATATTTTGGTCCTTTGGAAATTTTACAAAGACTTCAAGGGAATAATGACTACCCCACTGTAATGATTACTTATATTTCTACCTCTACTTTAATTAAGTATAAATTGATTCATAATAGTGATTATAAAAATAATTCATAATGGTTCACAAGTAGTCTATAACAATTATTTGCTCAGTGATCCTCAGAACCAACTTTTGAATTTAATTATGTCTAAGAACAGTGTCCCCATATATTCTGAGTTCCTGATAAGGCAGTTGTCTGCATGCAGAAGTTTACATTCTTGAGTCAGAGAATAAAATAATTTAAATATCTTTATAATATAGATAACCCAGTGACTTCCTGATCCTATTCTCCTCCTCATGGCCTTAATCTGTGTATGTAAATTTGCCTTCTTAATTTTTAAATATTTTTTTATCATCTTTCATTCATTATCACTCCTGCTTTGGAGCTTTCTCTTCCTTCTTTCTCATCATTTTCATCACTCTTCGTGATTTTGCTTGTTAAACTGGAATGCTACTATGTAAAAGGCAATGGTCTTTAGGCAGAAGCTATGTTCCAGACAAATTAATACATTATTTCATATAATTATCACAATATTCCTATGAAATACCATGATGAGGGACTTAACAGATGAAGAAAACCACGTTAGGCAAGTGAAATGGTTTGCTTAAAATCCTCTCAGCTAGTAGAGGAATCAGAAATCACATTCATATTTATATTATTGAAAAGTATCTTTACTTCTTTCTTTGGTACACAGACCCCTAAATCATTTTAAGATTCATATCAACTAGTAATCTGACATCCTAGGTATCAAGGAAAAATAAATATAAAATCTTAGACAGGCTGGGATGGAATGATGGCTAGATTCCCAAAATTTATTCAGAGCAGAGCCATTAAACCTTGTCTTTTCCCTGAGCCCAAACACCCACCTTTCCAGGAAAGGCATTGGCAGATACTTAGGCAGCACAGCAGGAAATGTGACACTTGTGAAGAAACTCTGCAACAGATAATTAGGGTCTGCAGGCAAGGGAGGTATCTACTAGCAGAGGCTAATGATTAGATGTCGCTTTGAAAATAGGTTGACATAAATTTAGGGAAGAACTAAATCACATACGCTTTTTATTAAAGCCTAAAACCCCTGTTTACTTAAGTAGGATTCAGCATGTTTTATAGGACTGTACTTTGAAAGTGAATTTTTCATTAAACTGAACTGAATGCCAAAACTTAAAGGGAGAGGATGATGGAAGGTGACATTGGAATGGGAGAGAACTGTCTAAAACAGAAGTAACGTAATTGGAAAGATATTAGGAATCAGCTAGCAAACACACTGGCTATTAAGGGTACGTGGCTTTATCTCAGAAGTGCAATATATGTAGAGCAGGCTGACATTGCATTATACAGTCATTTACTTCTCCAAGTAGCATTTCATGAGCAGGCAGGCACCCTTCTAGGTGTTGTGGGCATGCAGTGTGAAAAACAAAATGTAACTCTCGTGGAACTTATATTCTAGAGACAAAACCAATCAGAAGTAAATTAGCACATAAAATGTGGTATTGATCAGGGCTTTTAAAAAATTATTTTATTGTTGTTCAGTTACAGTTGTCCATATTTTCTCCCCACCCCTGTCCCCCACCCCCTCCAAACCCACCTCCCTCCCTTGCTTCCACTGCCCCCCCTTGGTTTTGTCCATGTGTCCTTTATAGTAGTTCCTGAAAACCCTTCTCCCCACTGTCCCCTCCCTCTCACCTCTGGCTATCGTTAGATTGCTCTTATTTTCAGTGACTCTAGTTATAATTTGTTTGCTATGATAAGGACTTTAAAGAATAGTAAAGTCAAACAAGAGACCTAAAATGAAGAATGGTACTTGGAATTCAGCAATAGGTAAAGCCTTCACTTATGCAGTGCTATTTGAAGATAAACCAGGATTACATGGGCAGGGCAGGGTGGATCTGGGGGAGTAAGTGGCAGACTACCATTCCAGCTAGATAGAGCAAAGGCTTAAAACACCGTAAGGTGATACTGTGCTTGATGTGTTCCATAGCTGCAGGACAGACAGCCAGTGTTGCTGGAGGAGGAAAAAGTAGAAAAGGAAGTCAGAGGAATAGGTGGAGACCACATACGGAGGAAAGAATTGGCCACATTGAGGTAATGGTGGTACTAAAGGAGAAAATTATCTCAAAAGAGTTTAGATACCTACATCTCTTGCTGCCCGGTTTCAGTTTTCAACCCTCAAGACCCCGAAATAACACCTACATATCTGTTGCTAGCCAGTCTCAATTTTCTACCCTCCAAACTCCCAAATAACCCCTCTTAGGGATACACAAGGTCTGTGCAGAATGTATCCAGCCATGCACGATGAAAAATAGAGACTTTTCCTGAAGAAGATACAAGTAACATTGTACATAGGACAATGACACTGCAGTCCCCTTCAAAGTTTCAATCTTCTTGAGGAAATCTGATTCATTGGTAGCGGTTTGAATAATCACTAGCAACTGCAGCACTGTGCTCCTTCTGCTCTGGTAGCAGAAGCCACAGAATGAATTTTGCCATGACCTGTTTCATGCCAAGATCCTGCGCCAAAATCTCGGTCACAGTAGTTTTGGGAATCCCCAGATCAGCTAGTTCTCTCACTGTCTGTCATGATCTTTGTTGATTGCAGCCCATACATGTTCAACCTCTCAGGTGTTCTGCTTGTTGAAAGTGCACATGGATCATGTTCAGCCGATTCTTGACAGTGTCTGATGCATTACAGATATGTGCATCCTCCAAAACGATCGATGTACAGCTTTGCTGTCAGTTCCGTTCACCTCAGTCAAGCTTTCACCCTCTGCTTCCCAGTGTGTTCCCTGCCTAAGATCTGTAATGATAACCACTTACCTCTGCAGTCGACCATGCTTCACGTAGAAATTCAAGATTTGATTTCATTTTTTGATTTTGTCTTTAATGACAGTTTCTTTCAGTAATATTTTAGCACCTTCCTGAAGGGAACAAATTGTGAACCTTACCCGAGTTTTTTCTCAATAGTCCTCAATATTCTGGCTCCCATTCCATACACCCTTACCTGGCATCTCTCTTTCCCTACACAGATGAGTGCCTCGTCCTTCCTCTAGGGTAGGCATCAATCTCAGTCTCTCAGGAGAGTAAAAGTCCCTATTTTATCAAAAGGTACAAACTTCCATTTATAAGATAAATCCCGAGGCTGTAATGGGTAACATGTATAACACGACTGGAGTTAACGTTGCTGTATAGTACATTTGAATGTTGCTAAGAGAGTAAATCTTAAAGTTCTCATCATAAAGAAAAATCTTTCTTAAACCTTTTTTTTTGTCTCTGTATGAGATGATGGATATTCACTAATTATTTTCTGACATATGTAAGTCAAGTTACTATGCTGTACACCTAAAACTTACACAGTGCTGTATGTCAGTTAAATCTCAGTAAAACTGAATAAAAAAAAAATCCCCCAACCTTTGTCCCAGTAGCTTAGGTTTATTCTGGGAGTTGGTCTTTATGAATCCTAAGTTGCCAAAAATGAGTCTGTTTTGCAGATTGTAATGACAAAAAGGATTCCAGTAAGGGCTTCTGGAATTGCATTTTCACCCCACTGGCCCTTCTCTGTGCGCACCAGCCTGCATCTACTTGTAGTGGATGCCTTTTCACTGTTTTTCTCTAAGTGCTATGTGGATTACTTTGGGTTATGGTAGGCTCTAGTTGACCTCAAGAGGTTATTAATTTTAATTTCTCAGGAACCACTACCCACATTTGCATTAAAAAAAATATGACTCTGGGTAGACCAGATAAACCCACAAACAGATTTATATACATCAGGACTCTCAAACATGAGCTAGAGTCAGGGGTAGGAGTAACTCAAGAGAAATTATAAAATTGCCTCTAAGATGTCTAAGTCAACTCTATGTCTTTTTGATGTAAACCTGTGACAGAGCCTACATTCTATGACATTTGACACTTAAGTATAAGGACTTTCTATGCAAATGTTTCACCTACTTTCTTAGCTTGTTTCTATATTTAACCAATACAGAGAGCAGATTATAAAGTTTTGGAAAAATTATGGAGTGATGATTATTTTACCAGCATCAAAAATGACCACCTAAACTGAAATTCAACCATTTTCATATAGTTTCCCTTTGTGTTCAGTTTGAATCTTGGACAAGTGTTATTGACCTGCATTATATACACTTGAGCTGAAGTCATATCAGACCAGCTGAGCTGCAGTTGGATCATTATTGTGAAATGGCCTATTTCTTGGAATAACATGAATATCTAAGCAAAAACGATCTATGCTTGTATTTAAATTTTGTAGTTACAATCGCCTAGCTGAAAACAAAATGGAAAACACTGATTAGGTATGCAGTACAAGGCAAATAACCACCAGCAATGTGACAACACTGACAAAAATAGAAGGCTTTAATGACATCTCTAGTACAAATTTGAAAAACATCTCAGATTTTGCATGCCCAATTCTCAGAAAATTGCAGGACTTTTATACTTGAATAGATAATAGATGTGCCACTAAAATGCTTAAGTTATAAGAGTTTGTATTTAATGCAAAAGAGTGCATAGTATATTCAATAGATCAGTTAGATTTTTAAAATCAAATTAAACATGTGATAGTATTAATGCATTTTATAGAATACGATAAATAGTCTTTCTGTTGGTGCTAAAGCAACAACCAGTTTTTATGAAAAGTCAGTATTCTATAAATTCTCTTGAGAATGTTTTTGAAAATGTGTAGCTGTGTAAGAAATTGGCAATAATAATACATTTAAGTCTCACTGTAATATAAAAAGTATGTATGTTACATATCATACAAATTGATCCAAATTACCCTACAAGCTCACAAAAATCTCCTAATGTGTTGGGGTCTGCCCTTCCTGGTCTAAGGAAGCTGTAACCCCCCATGGCTAAGGCTGAGTGAGAGACCTCCGGGCCAGGAGACACTAAGGAGACAATCTTATTTCCCTGGCATGAGTGCTGCCTGCTCTATGTCTGGTTCCCATTGCTTGGTTGGTTAGTCAATGACGGGTAACAGTTCTCAAAGAAGAGAATGAACCTAAGACAGGCATGATCACCTGGGAAAAGCCCTCAGGGAAGGGACTCAGGGGGCTGTGAAAATGAAGGGGTGATCAACCCCTGCCCCCTCGGCTTTGACGAAAGCCTGAGTCCTTGTTCTGGCTGTGAGAAATCCAAATCTCCCAGCTGCCTTTGTCTCTTCTGCCCAGCTCAGGCCTGCAGAAATAACAGGGGTGGTGCAGTCCAGACCAGAGTTGGCGGACCCTTGGAGTAATTAGACCTGGGGCATAGGATATGCAAGATCCTGTGAGACCTGCTTGCTGGAGGATGCTCTTGAATTAGAATATGAAAGCATGGGCAGGAAACGAAACTAGCTTTTAGGTCCTGTAGCTTTTTAAGTGATAAAACCCCAAACTCAGCGTGAGCCCTGTCAGCCTTTTGAAAGCTATCTATTAATTTGATCTTCCCTGCCAGACTATAATCAACAAACTGTATCTGTCTTCTTAATAAAAGGCTGCTTAGGTGGGAAGGCACCGCACTCCCCCCTTGAGAGAGTGACTGTTCCATTCCTATTTCTCCACTGGACTCGGTAGTCCATGTGTATGTTTCTCGTGTCTTGAGCATCTGCAGCGTTTGTTGTCACCACAGGCCAGTAACTGCAACACTAATGTGCCTTTTGAACATAATGCTGTGATAGTAGTATAGACCAAGTTATGTGAAATATCCATATTTATTTATATTGTTTATACTATTACAGATGTCTCCCATTTCCCCCTGTTGTTCCCTTCCAGCCAGTCCTTGCCCCCCTGCCTTCATCACATTATTTTCTGTGTCCATGGGCTATAAATATATACATATGTGATCTTTGGCTAATCTCTTCCAGTCTCTCCCACCCCGTTCCCCTCTGAGATATATAAGCCTTGATAGGGTAGCTCAGATGGTTAGAGCATCATCCTAGTAAATCAAGGTTGCAGGTTCAATCTCTAGTCATGGCATCTATAAGAATCAATGAATGAATGCATAAATAAGTGCAGCAACAAATCACGGTTTCTCAAAAAATCAGTAAAATAGGCATTTCTAAGTTTTTTGATGTTTTATTTATAGAGTATTGCCATGAAGTTTGAATGAGAAATGTTGAAAGAAATCACAGTGCTTTTGATAGCTGCTTTCAAATCTCTGTAAATGATAGATTTGATTAAAACAAGTGAAGTGAATTCCACTGAAATGAAGTGAAATGAAATGAATCAACTTTCCTCAAACATACTAGTTGTTCTACACAAATCTATTTTTACCAAGTTTTGAAAGTAGGTAATTGACAACACTGTTTAGGTTTGTTCCTTTATTTACTATCAGGAAATTTTAGGCAATGTATGTGAAATAAGGAAGGATACATTTAAGAATTTCTTTTTCCTTTGCTCTTTATTAGCCATGTACTTTAGGACTGAAAGATTCTGAAGAACTTAATTGGACCTGACAGAAGACAGTTTATCCATCCATTCCTTCATTCATTTAACAAATACTCATGCTATTGTCACATTTCTCATACATACTTCTTAAAATATACCTAGTATGTGATTGAAATATGTTACTAATATGCATGTGGAATAATAGAAAACATTACTTCAAATATTAGTTCACAAGGTGCAATAATCCATTTTAGTGACATAACTGTCAAGAGAAATTCAAGAATGCTTCTTACCTCTTCTTTCTTCCCTCAAAGAGAACATCGATGTAATATACAAAGACATAATAGACATAGACTCATCAATGATAGGGTGGGGTCACCAGTAGTGGTTAGAGTTCTAAAAAAAAAGATTAAAACTAACTGTGCTTTGGAAGAATTCTCTGTCCTCTTTGATTGTGTTTTTTCTATTTTATTAATGTGATGAGATTCAGCCTAAGAATGTGCCTTTGCTTGAAAGGACTTGTAGGAAAAAGAAAGGAGGTCAGATGTAAGAAAACTTGTACTTCCTACTCATTTCTGACTAGACTCAAATATAATCTTTTTCCTAAAGAGTCAAATGAGTCCACCTATATAAGGTGAGAGAACCCACACAAATTTTGAAGCCAGAGTATATAATAATATATAATAGATGTGCACATATATATTTTTTCATAAATATATGTTTGTGAAAGTCTCCTTTGCATAAATACATATAGATGCATAGTGTATTTTTTAGTAGACAGGGAATTGGTCAACAAAGTCAGTGGTAGCTAGCTATTTAGATTACTTAGAATTCTCATCACAATACATTTGTGAAATTGAACACTGCTTTTATTTTTACTATACTAATTTTTTAAATCATACAGGCATAACATTGTTGCATATGTCCTAGTGGCAAGAAAAACAATAGAAAGCTTTTGGTGATTACTTAAGAAATATCATGGACTTCTGGTCAAGAAGGCAGCATAGGTAAACATGGCTCACCTCATCGCACAACCACATCAAAATTACAACTAAATTGTAGAACAGCCATGACTCAGAACTGTCAGAAACTGAGTTGAATGGAAGTATGACAACTACAGAATTAAAGAAACCACATCCATCCAGATTGATAGGAGGGATGGAGACATAGAACAAGCTGGTTCCATATCCACATGTGGTGAATAAAAATTCAGGAGGGATATCTTGGGAGTGAGGAGTCCCAGTCCCACACCAGCCTCCCCAGCCCAGGGTTCCAGTGCCAGGAAGGTAAGTCTCTAAAAATTCTGGCTACAAAATCCAGCAGATACTTAGTCAGTGGGGGACATTGCTGGAGTCCCAAGCAGACTGTCTTAAATAACTCACATGCAGACTGACTCAGACTCACTCCCTCTGAGCACCAAGGTAGCAACTTGAGAGGCACCAGTGGGATACAGGAAGGAACTGAAGTGTCTGACATCAAGGCAAGAGCTGGATACAGCTTTCTCCTAGACAAAAAGGCAGGCACAGGCCATTGTCCCTTTTCTGAACACTTCTCAAACAGTTCCACAAAGCTGGCAGGTGGGTGCCATATATAATACCTCATCACCCTGGCTAACATTGTTTGCCCTGCTTGGGAATCCCCAGACATTCTGTCTTACCCAACTTATGGGCCCACCCAAACTGTCAACTCAGACTTTTCCATATGAATGGCTGGTCTTGGCTCATGCTTCACAACTTCCCAAATCCTCTCAAATAAGCAATAGCCAGCCTCAGTGAGCACTCAGTCCCCATATCTCTTGTAAGTGGCCCCAAGCCCAGCACTAGCAGCAGCCAGCTTAGGTTCACAGCTTTGCTTTGCTTCTGAATCTCCCAGCTCAGCACAAGTAGCAGCCATTTCAGATTGCTTTATAATCCAGGCAGAGTGGCCCCAGGAAAAACACAGATGAAGGCTGACCTTGGCTTACACCACCTGGGAAACCCCGGAACCTACATACCCAGGGGACAGTTCCAGACCATGTTGGAGCACCACCACTTTGCCAATACATAGCTGATCCTCCATGGAGGACGGACATTGGTGGTCAGTGGTCATAACCAATCCTTGTAGCCAACTGGCCTGGGTAAATCTCTCCCATTTACCTACCAACAACATTCAAGGCTCAATTACAAGAAGCAGCTATACTCAGTTCACACAGAGGGTACACCTTGAGTACCCAGCTTGAGTGATAAGGGAGGCTGTGCCACTTGACCCTACACCTATTACATTAGACCACACTACAAAGATATGGAGTCATAGCAGCTCTCCTTAATGCACAGAAACAAACACAGGGAGGCTGCCAAAATGAAGAAACAAAGAAACATGGGCCAAATGAAAGAAAAGATAAAAACTCCAGGAAAAGAACTAAGGAAAAGGTTATAAGGATTCCCAAGGAACTTAGTGAAGACCTCAACAGCATAAAAAAGATTCAGTCAAAAACAAAGGATTCAATGATTACAATAAAGAACCATTTACAGGGAAACAACAATAGAGTGGATGAAGCTGAGAATCAAAACAATGATTTGGAACATAAGGAAACAAAAAACAATCAATCAGAATAACAAGAAGAATAAAGAATACAAAAAAGCCCTGGCTGGTGTAGCTCAGTGGATTGAGCGCGGGCTGCAAACCAGGCATCGCAGGTTCGATTCCCAGTCAGGGCACATGCCTAGGTTGCAGGCCATGTCTCCCAGCAACCGCACATTGATGTTTCTCTCTGTCTCTCTCTCCCCCTCCCTTCCCTCTCTAAAAATAAATAAATAAAATCCTTAAAAAAAAAGAATACAAAAAAATAAAGGTAGTGTAAGCAGCCTTTGAAACAAGTTCAAGCATTCCAACATTTGCATCATAGGGGTGCCAGAAGGAGAAGAGAAAGAGAAAGAAATCTATTTGTAAAAATAATGAAAGAAAGCTTCCCTAATTTGGTGAAGGAAATAGACATGCAAGTCCAAGAAGCACAGAGAGCTCAAACAAGTTGGACCCAAAGAGGGCCACTCCAAGACACACCAGAATTAAAATGCCAAAAGTTAAAGATAAAGAGAGAATCTCAAAAGCAAGAGAGAAGCAGTAGGTTACACACAGGGTAGTTCCCATAAGACTGCCAACTGATTTCTCAAAAGAAACTGCAAGCTAGAAGGGATTGGCAAGAACTATTCAAAGTCATGAAAAGCAGGGACCTACACTACAGCCAAGATTGCTCTACCCAAGAAAGAGATACTTTAAAAGTGAAGCACAAAGAAAGAGCCTCCCAGATAAGAAAAAGCTAAAAGAGTTCATCATCGCCAAACCATTATTATATGAACTGTTAAAGAGACTTATTTAAGAAAAGAAGATCAAAACTATGAACAATAAAATGGTAATAAATACATATCTATTAATAATTGAATCTAAAAAACAAACTAAACAAACAAGAAGAACAGAAACAGAATCATGGATACAGAAAGTGTTTTGATGGTTGCCAGAAGGAAGGGAGGTTTAGGGGAATAGGTGAAGAGGTGAGGGGATTAAAAAGTAAAAATAGGTGGTTACAGAATAGCTACAGAGATGTAAAGTACAGTATAGGAAATGAAGTAGCCAAAGAATTTATGCACATGACTCATGAATGTGAACAATGGTGGAGTGATTGCCTGAGGGAATGGGGGTGCTGGGTGAAGGGGACAAAGCAGGAAAACTGGGACAATAGTACTAGCATAATCAATAAAATACAGTTAAAAATAAAAAATAATCATGAATAAATATATTAGAAAGTAAATAAATCATTGCCAATGATGAACAGAAAACTAAAATAATTTGGGAAAAAACTTTCTACTACAGTATAAAACATTTCTTTAAATTAGATTTATGTAGACATTAATTAATCCATTTCCTTTCTGGAGTCAATTTGGATTTTTTTTCTCAAAATCTACTATTTAAATTGAGGCTGTCAGGAAATGTTACCATAGTTACCTGCATCACATTAGCATGAAATGAAAGAATTTTTGAAATTTGTCCTTCTATGTTATCACTGCATTATGTACAAGGCAGTTATATCCTTTGGAGATATGCATTTAACTAAATATATATGGAACTCATTTATAACCCACTAGGCTCCTACTAGTGTACTCTTCCCACATGTAATGGAACTCCCGGTTCATTTTATCCCTATGGTGAACAGGATAGGAAAAGAGAGCTACAGAAATCCAGAGGATGGTTTGAATTTCAGCCTTTTCTTACAAGCCAGGTATGCGTACCTCATTATTTCTCTTCTCTATTGTCTTTAACTACTTTTGTTCTGAATATTATTTTCTGTTATTCCTACCCTAGTAAGTAAAGACAGATACCCCAAACCATTAAATTTAAAAGCTTTCTGATGAATCCAAAAAAATTTATTCCTTGAGCTATCCCTAAGTCTTTCTTCAGTGTCCTGCCAAGTTCCAACCTCAGGGATAGATAATACCTATAAGATTTCTTCGCTGGCTATGGCAAGTGGCCATGGCTATTTTATGAGTAAAAGTCAAAGGTGACTAGCAGATTCAGTGTAAATTCTTATCATTTGTGTTAAATACTTCCTCCAACTTTCTCTGGAATCATTGTATTTCCACACTTTATTAGATTTCTCCACATTTTAATTTGGGGAGTTGTAATTCACTGTGCTTTATACAAACTGGAAAACGTGATACTTCTCACAGGAGATGAATACTAAACATCTTACATGTCCTCTCTTCTGCATACTCACTTTTACTTGCACTTTTTCTGTCTTGCCCTAGCAGAGGGAATGCTCTTCAAAGGCTGCGACTACTAGTGCAGGCTTCTTTTCTCTTACTCATAGCAAAGTGGAGAACTAGTCCTTACAATAAGAATTGCCATCAGGGACAATTCTAAGAAACATCAGTGAGGAAAATGTGCTCTATGTTCTCTCCACTTTCTCTTTCAAAAAGCAGTAATGCGTCTTAATAATATTGTTCCTAAGTTTTTTGTGGCATCAATATTTGTGTATAATTGGAGAATCTCATCCAATCCTAGCACTGACACAATGGTAACACAATTATCATTTGCATGGCAATTTACAAAGCATTCCTGCTTGTGTTAACATGTTTTACCACATTCACAGCACACACTGCATTTTACCTATTTTGCCTTATGATGCATATAGAGCAAGTATTTTAATGATCTTCATTTTACACAAATGGGAAACAAAGAATTAGAGATAGAAAGTGATTTATCTGAGAATATGCAGTTGATAAGTATCTGATCCCAAGATGATTACTGATAAAGCCCACCTCTGTTATACATTATGATATCTCTTATTTAATCTCCACACCCAAGTCTAGAAAAATAGAGTAAGATCCAAACTAGAACACAATGAGAAATGTCAGGTCTGTTTTTTTTTAATTCTGTTTTACCTTTTTTCCCATTTAAAAATCATTATACTGTTATCATTTGCTAGGTGAATACTAAAATAAAATATGCATTCATTCTAGTTTTCTAATTTTATGTATTTTTTATACATTAATGTCTATAATCAGAGCTTAATCTGACTCATCCCTTCTTTACTTTAGAAAAAAATTTTTGATTTTTTATTTCAAATATATTTGGTTCATCTTTAAGGCAAAATCTCTTTGCTGAATTCAATAATAATGGGTGGGGGAGTAGGGGTGGCCAGATTGCCCCAGAATAGTAGATGTTCAGAAGTCTGGCAGGCAATTTCCTGGAATAGTCCAGCTTTGAGAGGGTAAGCACATATGACAGGCCAAATAAAAACAGCTGAATGGTGGCAGAGAACAACTAAACATAGCATTAGAGTAAGTGGCTGCATTAGGTATAGTCAACGGAAATTTCCAGAAAATAGGTCTAGGCTTTTAGTGAGTGTTGGTGATATAATTCTACTCGAAGCAAATAATTCATTTTCCAGAAACTAATTTGAAGTTCCTCTACCCAAAACTCATTAACAGAGAAAGTTACTCAGGGCATTTTGGTGACTTTTAAAATCATTCTAACAATGAACTGAATTGCCTAATATAGCATTATACTTAAAGTGAACATTTTCTTAGTATGCATTATGCAACCACTAAAACACACCATTAAACATATATGTAACATATAATTTTTACTTACATAGACTCATTACATATTTTTCCAGTAACAAATAACATAATTACATTTTTATTAATATTAATATTATTTTTGCTTCATGATATACTGTGTTTTATATACTTTTTTTTTTTGCTTATTGATATATCATACCAAAACTGGGACTCATATATGCTTTAATCACCAATGTGTAAGAACTCATGTCCTGGCTGGTGTGGCTCATTGGACTGAATGCAGGCTGCGAACTGAAGGGTTGCCAGTTTGATTCCCAGTCAGGGCACAGGCCTGGGTTGTGGCCCAGGTCCCTGGTGGGGGACGTGCAAGAGGTAACCACACATTGATGTTTCTCTGTCTCTCTTTTTCCCTCCCTTACCCCTCTGTCTAAAAATAAATAAATAACATCTTTAAAAAAATCACTATGTGAGAACTCAAATTTCCCCATACCATCACTAAAAGAGGACATTATGCCACTTCAGTTTTTTGAAATGTGGAACATTATCTTTGTTGTTAAAATTGCATTTCTGAACTCTAGAGGTGGGAAAATTGGGATTGTGATTTCTCAGAAGGTCAGGGAAGGTTTTTCCAAGGAAACACTGACGGAACTGACATCTGAAGGGGACAGGAGAGCTGATTCTTAAACAGTGAGTGTACTAGGAGCACCGTGCATATTCAAGACACAGAAAGAAGGCCAGAGGGCCTAGAGCTAAGCCAGGAGGGGCACTTGGTTAAGATGAGCCTGACAAGGTAGGTAAGGCTGGGATTCGTAAGCCATACTTAAAACTGTGTTCTTTATCTGAGAACAATGAGAGGTATCTACAAATTGTAAGCTGAGGCTGTGGGCATGTTCTGTTTTGCTTGTTAAACACCTTGTCCTCCATGCACTGGGTAACTAGAATTAATCTCAGAAGGAAAAAGAACATTAAGGGCAGTCTTGCAGTTTCACTGTGATGATAAAGCACTGCCCTTCTCCCTGCTCCACTGACCAGCGCTGCGGGGTAGAGGAGTAAAGAGGGATGCAAACAGACTCAAGAAAGTTCACGTCACTGAAATAACGGTTTGATAGAGGGTCAGCAGGGAGGTGAGCTTGCGGGAGAAGAAACATATATTGCTTTGGAAGTCTCTTTAGGAAATGCGGACAGTTGCCTAATATCTAAGGAAAAATTTGGCTGAAGAGATGGGTGATTCAAGCTGTAGAATTTACAGCCTACAGGAGCCTCCTACTCTGTCCATGGAGAAATACCAAGATCTATAATCTTGCACTATTTTTATTTGTACCAGCTTCAAAGTAAAATTAAGTAAACAATGTAAAGATCACATTTAATTTGGTGCTATCATATACTTTAAAAAATCTGTATTTTAGGTAAAAGAATCTGTAAACATATTTCTCAGAATAATCTTCTAATAGTAGTTATATCCCTGATGGTTGGCTCCTTGCTCCAATGTAGTTAATTTTTAAAAATGTATTGATATCAAAGAATGAGCAGAAGACGGTAGGGGGGAAGAAAGAAAGAGAGAGAGCAGTGTGGGGGAGAGAGAGAAACATCACTTTGTTGTTCCACTTATTTATGCACTCATTGGTTGATTCTTGTATGTGCCCTGACTGGGGATTGAACCCTCAACCTTGTCATATCTGGATGACTCTCTAACCAACTGAGCTACCCAGACAGGGCTTGTAGTTGATATTTTTTAATGAAGTCATGTGATTTGAGGGTAGAGGAGGGAAAATAAGAGACTAATTCTCAGTAAATCACACATACAACAAAACATGCAGAGTTTCTTTTGAAATCTGCAGATATACTAAACTGTACTTGAAATGAGCAAGTAAGCCAGTTATGGTATTATGATTTCTATTACATAGGTGCACAACTGAGGCTTACAGCAATAAAGGACAAATCAAACTCATACTTACTAAGTGATGGTAACTAATTTTGAGTTTGTTTTTCCTGAGTTTTTGCTCAATGTACTTTTCTTTTATAGTATGCTGCTTCTTCATTGAGGCTTAAATTATGAACCTGATTATCCTCTTTGTTGAGGACAAAATTGCATCCACCTGAGCATCTGGTGCTTCTTTTCTGTTGCACTGAGGTCTCCAAAGAGTTGGAAGCTGAAATACTAATATCAACTCTGACAATAATTAGCCATCACCAGAGGGTTTCATAGTTACACTGCATAAGAAGTTACTACAGAACTAGAGATTTTTTTAATTTATTTTTTATCAAAGCACCTATTTCATTGTGATTTAAAAAAATAATTTTTTTTGATAAGAGCAAGAATGTTATTTTTAATTTAACTATTTTATGCATGCCTAAACTAAGATCACATTGACATGTATTTGATTTTTTTGAGGTACTTTATATCAGGATAAGAAATAGGTTATATATTGACTATGTATTATAGAAATATTAGATAATATAAAAATGTAAGACAATTTTTTAAAAAGTGGTTTTGAGTGTCCACCTTAATAGATCCTGAACTTCTGAATTAAATTTTGCTATTGATTCTTTTCTTTTTTTGCAGTTCTTTGACTATTGTGAGGCTAAATTTTAATATTAGTCTAGGCCAATTCCTTTTTTCTACATGTGTGTATGTATATAAATACATATATATTATTTTAGAGCTTTTTAAAACTCAATTTGTATATGTTCCATACATGTTGAACCATGATCTGGTAGTAAATACCATTCCTTATTAGTCGCTCATTTCTAAGTGTTTAGATAATATTTTGTGGTTATGAACTCACATATGCAAGCGAGCAGAGGGACTGTGATGTTATTCTGTTGTCAATATGAAATGTAATTTAGATTTTCTTTGATCTATTTTGGGGATGTGCCATTACAACTATGTGCACAAAGTCATTTTAATTTATATGTAGTTTGTTCACAGAGACCATAACAACATCTACCTATTTTCCGTATCTCCACCTACATCCTCCGTCTTCCCTGATGTTAGAGGGACCTGTGCTCCCTTGTGGCCAATCACATATAATCATGTGATCAACTTAATTAGTTCTCAATTTTACAAAGATGTTCTTTTATAAATGTTCCTTTTCTCCTGTATCACCAAACCACTAGATTATTTCTATCAACATACAAAGGCTAAAATGTCATCCTTTTTTAGAAATAATCCATCTACCCCTGTGTCTACTTCCCTTTATGGCAAAACTTCCTTAGACTTGTTGATACATATTGTATTCATTTCATATCCTTGTGTATTTTTCTTGGAATTTTTTCAAAGAGGAACTTTTTTATTGCTTCAGTAAAATAGCTTTTTTTATTTTAAGTCACCATTGATATCCATGTTACCAATTAACTGGTCATTTCTTAGAAACTTAATGACTTATTCTCCTGCACAAGATGTAGCTGGTTACCACTTTTTATTGAAACACTACCTTTACTGATGTTTACGGGTCCTAATGTCTTTTGGCTCTGCATTTACATATTTAGTAATTCATCTTCAGCCTCCCTGCTGGTTTCTTCTCATCTTTCAGACCATTAAATTTTGACATGTTGCAGTCCTCAGTCCATAGACATATTCTTATTTGTAATTGCCTTTATTATCTAAGTTATTTTTTAATCAAACCCATTGTCTGAAAATGGGGGAGATAAATGGTGATGGATGGAGACTTGACTTGGGGTGGTGAACACAATACAGTGTACAGATGCTGTGTTGTAGAATTGTGTACCTGAAACCTGCATAATTTTATTAACCAGTGTCACCTCAATAAATTCAATGAAGAGAAAAAATAAGAGAAATCAATACAGGAAAAATAAAATTACCACCAAACAGTTCTGGGACAATTGGACATCTGTATGCAAAACAAACAAACAAACAATCTTACAGATTTCACATTTAATTCAAAAGAAATCATCAAATTAAATTTAAATGCAAAATGATACAGCTTTTAGAAGAAAACATAGGAGAAAATCTACAGAACGTTAGGTTTGACAATGAGGTTTCAGAACCATATCAAAAATAAGATCATTGAAAGAAAAAAATTGATAAATTGGAATTTTTTTATGTTTTACTTTTCAAAAGTCTTCTAGCTTTTGTTAGGCCATAGGTTATTAAATGTTAATATTTAAGCACCTGGAGGGATAGCTACAACATGGGTGATGAAAACACTGGGCCACGCATTTACAGTTGCTCCTCTGTGAAAGAAATTATTAAGAGAATGAAAAGACAAGCCATGAACTGGGAAAAGATACTTAGAAGACACATATCTGCTAAAGGACTTGCATCCAAAATATGCAAAGGACTCAAAACTCAACAATAAGAATGCAAACAATGCAATTTTAAGAAAAATAGACAAAAGCTTTGAATAGACAATTTACCAAAGAGCATATACAGATGGTAAGTAAGCACATGAAGATATGCATGCCTTCATTCGTTATCAAGAAGCTGAAAATTAAAGCAGCAATGAAATACCACTGATGTACTTATTAGAATGGCTCAAACCCCAAAGCTAATAATACTCTAATCCAAAAAGATAACATTATCAAATGCTGTCAATAACGCAGAATTACAGAAACTATCACTAACTGCTGGTGGGAATGTAAAGTCAAACAGCCACTGTGAAAAACAATCTGGTAATTTTTATAATGCTAACAACATATATGGCAGCTTTCTTCTTAATCGTCAAAAACCAGATGTGACCAAAATGGCATATTAGATTTATGTACTGTATGAAATTTAAATTCACAAGAGCTTCATCCAGAGGGATTAAGCTTACTAAGGCTCTTAGTCAGGGTTTTGGTTGGTACTTAACTGGTTTAGCATTGACCTTTTGGAGTTCTGTCTCTGACCACTTGTTCCTGTAGCTAAGACCTCAATACTGATTGCCTAGCTAATTCATATCCAAGCACTGTCCAAATGCTGAGGTATCTGCTAGCTTCCTGTTTAAACTTTTGAATATTATATTTTTTACTTCTTACACCAATAGCTTTAGCCTGTGTTTGCATTCTAAATTATCTGCTTGATGTTACTGTGTCTGTATAAATTTAATCTCATCGTGGTTCTAGAAAAGTTTATGGTGCTGCTCAGCAAGCTTCTGTTCTGTGCTCATAGAAATGTACAGTATAAACTTTACTTTGTTAGTATAATATTAAATTCTAGAAGTTTTATAAGCTAGCTAGTGAGATTGATGATTATTTATGGTATTGTTCTATTGAAAAAGTAGTCTAATTTTCCAATAATTGATATGCAAATAATAGTCCTTTATTCAATACTTTTATAAATCAGTTTCTTCTGGGCTCTAACAGTTTATAGGGATTTTTATAATTATTTCCAGTACTTTATTTCTAATCGTTACTTATTTTTATGAAATTTAATCTTTCAATTTAGGATAAATATTACTGTATATAATATATTTATGCATTCCTCAAATGAAAAGTATAGTTCCATCACCTACAATATAATTCATATTTCTCTAGAAAGTAATCACAAAATTTTGATAATTTAGTGATTAATGTTATTTTACATAGTAACAGAATTTGTTTGGTGATCTAAATTATATGATAGTTGCTAGAACTGTCAGGAGTGGCTCTCAAACCAATATTTTTCATTAGACAAAGGAAGAGTACATTGAAACATAAAAAAAACTGTACTCAAAAGATTTTTTGAGAAGCACAACGTGGGAAACAAAAATGTAACCAAATGATTTTGTTTCATTAATTTTTAATATTTGTCCCAATTCTTGGCCTAAAATAAATATTTTTTGAGTTAATGAGTAAATTAACACATTTGGGTAGGGCACTGGCTTCCCTTTGATGGTCGTTGCATTATATTGAAAGTGGTTAATTTACTTTCAAGAATCATCATCGCCATTATCTTTATCTTAATATTCCCAAACCTCAGACACTCATTTTTTAATAGCTGATTTTGCGAGTAATTCATGTAGTTTCAACAGCACAACCAGGTCAATTTAGGTCACTCAGAAAAGTCTGCTGTGAAGGACAAGAGTGCTGTGAACGTGGCCTTGGCAATTCACTGAAAGCACTCCGGTGAGTGAATCACTGGGCCCAAAGCAGAATGCCCAGAGATTTCGGCTGACTTGGTCCTTGCTAATCCTCTGTTCGGTGGTACAGTGGCACAACTAAATCCTGTGGCATGAGACTCAGAATCCATCCTAGATCTGTTCTATGAGTCTATCATAATGAGTTAAATATAGGATTTTTAAATAATTTTTTTCATAACACATTAAAAGTAATTTTAATATTTTAGTATTGAAAATAGAAAAGTTTCACATTATCTAGAAAATCATTCAGTGTTGTTTTAATTATCAGGGCATTTCAAATTATATGTCATTGGTCTTACATAATTACTTAATATCTCTGAGCCTGAAATAGTTAATAATAAAGCATTAGAATGTTAATTCATTTAAGCACTTTGTAGTAGATTTTGAAATAGTGTGAAAGTACAGTGAAATGTCATTCTTCATTTTTTCTTTTATTTTGTTTTCCTTTATATATCTTAAATATTATCTTAAACATTACGGAATTCAAATTTTATTGTCTTAATATTTTAAAAATTCATTGCAGTAAAAATCAAATAATTAACTACATTCATTGTAGCATTAATTAGTTCATAATTCTCTTAATTCCTAAGGATATGTAGAATTTGTAACAATTGAGTTTTAGGTATTTTTTTAAACTGAGAAGAAACGTTACCTTTTCAAATGTCTGAGGCAGTTGGCTCAGTAGATAAAGAGCAAGTTGGAATCTTTAAACATGTTTTGGTAATCATTAAACAATTTCTGACTTTTTTATGATTATACTACATCAGATTTTAGAAATTATGATCCAACATTTGTAACATATACTCCCAGAGGGCAAGAAACTTCTACTCATTTATTTTGTACAGTGCCA
Source organism: Tonatia bakeri (assembly GCA_004024845.1). Classification (NCBI taxonomy): domain Eukaryota; kingdom Metazoa; phylum Chordata; class Mammalia; order Chiroptera; family Phyllostomidae; genus Tonatia; species Tonatia bakeri. The sequence goes on along the minus strand of PVIA01002197.1, from coordinate 144,282 downwards.
AATTTCAAACGCAGCAAAGTGTTTGAACTGACCAGCATGTATACTAGATACTGTCTGTTGGCACTCACCGTTCATTGCCCAGCTGCATTGGTGAGGCTGGAAATGAATGACTTGGATTAGAAATGTCTTTTCTCACTATAACTCTTGATGATCCACATAGAAAATAATTGCATAGCAATCTCACTACTGTGGTCACTGGTGGTTTAGAGGTTTTGATTCCAAAGACAAAAATATATGTACAAGGGTATATGTGTCTCATAAACAGGCATTGAGACTGTTGCCTTCTACTGTTGTAGAAGGGATTACAGTACGGACTAGCCTGATCCTGATGATCAGAAGAAGTTAATACTGTGTTACACAATAAAACAAAGCATGTGTGAAGCTCAGGGCATCACCCAAAGTACCCCTTAGTACTTTTCTGCTGGTGGCCAAATTTAGTGGACAATTATGAAATATAGGCAGAGACATTAATGCCTTCAAAATGGAAAGTTTGGGTCATGCCTTAATCAAAGAACCTCAGCAGGGGGCAGTTGGGCTGAGGGCAAAGGGGGCATATAATGGGTATGAATAAGGAAGTTATAATTTCTAACTAGGGCTTCATTACCAGTTGCATATATACATATATATTAACTATTATCCTTTATTTTCCTCTACTGTTTTATATTACTTTTCTGTATTTTGGTGAGGTGTGTTGCTGATAGGTATCAAGAAGCTTTCCACATGGAGGAGATATCAATTGAGATTGATAATGGCTAATGGACTCGGGTGTCAACTTTTTAGGAAGAAAGTGAGAACATAGTTGTGTTATATGAGATGAGGGCCATTTCTCTTGCTACTGTTGTTTATAATAGGAGAATTGTTGGAGGCGATGATTAGTAGAAAAGTACATAAGGATATTGAGGAGCCAGAAGGGAATAGTTGATGCTTGCAATTACAGTGGCATCCATTTCTCCTGTGTTCTGTTGGCACGGACATCCGAGGTAGGGTAACCAGAAGGAGGGCATCCTATGTAGTTGGCTAGAGGTGCATATTTGGCTTTCTCCTGCTGGTCCTCAGTTGGGAATGGGAACAAAGATCAGGGAAGTTGTCAGTTATGAATCATGTCCTGGCCATTTGAGATTTTCATAGAAGTCATTGTTTAGCTTCCTTAATTGTTCTACAGATAGCAACCTGACTTCCTATAAATCTGACTTACAGCATACTGACTTCTGGGACCATTATTGTAGATAGAATTGGATGCCATGGGCAGGTTGTGGATAATAGTTTTATTATATATGGTCTGACCTTTGAATTTGTATATTCTGTCTCTCGCTACCAATTAGTACATTTCTACAAGTTTTTAAAGGCAGGAATAGTGAGAAGCCATTTCCCCAGTAGTGGAAAGGTAGACTTTCTCAGATACAAGCTTTTGCAGTGGTCAGCACCAGCCCTACTCTTTGTGACCAACTACTTGGTGAATGACAGCTGTGATGTCAATAGCCAGTAGGGACCCCACACTCCTGTATGACAGTCACAGACTCTGGCATTTAGATCACAAATTTTCACATATACCATATAGAAATAAGTAAAATGTATTTTCAAAGTAGTAGTTGAAAGAAGTACAAATAGGAAGAGAAAGTTTGTATATATATAAATATATGTATATATACACACACACAGATCTATATTAGAGAAAGTCTTTATGTTCATGACTACAATAATAATAAGGGGATGAAAATAAATTTATATGTGAGAAAAGTTGAAAATCGTGGGAAAGTTGAAAATGATGGGATGGATGACTAAGAATGTGGGAACTACTTTTAAAGTATAGGTCTAATTGTATGGCTTAAGGTGAATTATAGTCAACACAGTAACTGCTGATGGCTACACTATTAATCATTAGAATTAAACATTATAAGAAATTTGAACATCAGTATAGCTCCTGTCTTGACAAACCCATAAAATAGAAATCAGTTTTCTGCTATGTGACTGTTCTGTAACTGTGCGCCTGTTCAACAGCAGGAGTGAGGGGTTTCTATTTTTCCTCTTCCAGTGCGATGGCTTTGTGTAGTGCTCTTATTATCCTTTGCTGCCACTGTGTGGTTCTAGAAGGAAATAATCTAAAGAGTGTGACTTCTCTTGATTTTTAGGTGAATCAAGAAAAATTTAGAAAAATTAAATATTAGGCCACAATTCTAAGAAACAATTTTTAGTACAACTAAAACAATGAGTGACAGATAAATTTTCTTGTGTTAAAATACATACATATGCACAAATATACATTATATAGTATATATACACAAATAATGTAGCTGTCTATATAATATATATTACATAAAATATATTACTTCTATTGAATCTGTTATATATTAGATATGTTATTTATATCTATTATATATATAGATATAGATCTGTTATATATCAGTACTATGTATAACCAATAAAATAGCTATGCTATTTGTTATTCATCAGTTGTCAACAGTTTCACTTTCTCTTGGCTTATGAGGAAACATTGAGGGCAGAAGCATGAAGAGATCAGTGTCATTTACAGTGGAATCATTGGTACTCCTTTTCTTATCCGCCAGAGTGAGCCATGGCCGTAACCAAGGAGATGTCCTTCTCTGCCTCAGTCCTGTCCCCTCCTTTCCAACTGTCTATCCTGTATACCAGAGTCATGAAGAGAACAGACATGTTAATATCCTGATTAAGAAAATAATGTCTATGAGTTATCAGAATCAGTCATAAAAATTATTAAAAAATTCATTTTTTCAAGAGTATCTCAGATTTAACATCCTTACTTCTAGTCATAGTAAGTATGAAATTCAGAACCTATATAAGTGAGACAGTTTTAAGGGTGAAAGATGTATTATAAATAACCACACCAAGATAAACTGTCTCAAACAGACTGCACAGGCAGTCAAAAACATACCAATGTGCTACCTAACGATCTACTAGCTTCAGTTGTCACAAGCAAGGTGGATTTTGTGGATTGTGACCTCTGTGTCTCACAGGTCACCACACTCAGAAGACACTTCTTTAATTTTCTGCTGTTGCCGTCATGAAATTCTTAATCATTTTTTAACATGGGGCCCCACATTTTTGTTTTGTATTAGATCTTGACAATTATGTAGACAATCCTAGATACAGGATTTTTTGATTATTATAATGTATTTCATAAGGAAACTTAGCTATCTACTTCCCATTTTCTGTATCAGCAAAAAACAAACAAACAAACAACAAAAAACCACAACCTTCCAAAGCAAAATATTCATAGACATTGTGTCTTTTTCATGTACTCACCTAAAACTAAGCTGTGGCTGCCTACATTAGTTACATAGAAGACTTCTTTTTTCTTCTCTGTAGGTACTAGTTACTTATTTTCTTATCCTATAATCCCCCAATTTTATTTTTCATACTAGAAATATAAACCACATATTAGCACTCATCACAACCCACTGTTCCAAGCAAAGAATTTAGTTACCATGGCTTAGTTAAATAATACCTATTCCCCAACAATCACGTTCAGATTTTAGCTACCATGACCTATTCACTGTGAAAAGTTGCATAAGGCACAAACCTCGGTGAGAGCATTTCACTGCACAAGTCCCTGCACAAATAGCTGACGTGCTAATTGAGTTACTTCGTTTAGAGTCTTGCAGTGATTATTTGCTGCACATCTGTTCTTCACACACACACACAGCAAAGCATGCAGTTGTGCTGCCTCATTGTCTGCCAATGAGAAACCCATGGAATAAAAAAATAATAATAAAAAATAAAAAGAATAAAAAAAACTGCTAATAAAAAAAACAGGCAAAGTTCATAAACTTTTAACAGTGAGAAGATCAAGACAGTTGGTTACCAGTGGAAAGATTTTATGAATGAATGTTGGTAATGGACAGTGGTTAGGAAAATTAGGGTCACTGAATAAAATTTGCCTAATGAATAAATGAAGAGAATAGAGTAGGAAGCTAATTACATGTTTTATCAGAGAGATTTAAATAACTCAGCTCAAAAAGATCACAAAAGGAACAGTTGGAGAACAAAGAAGAAATTGTGACAACTTAAAAAAAAACTATAGATGATGAGAACATCAGTAGAAAGGTTGTAAAAGACATTTCAGGAAACCTACAAAACATTAAAATAAAGAATAAGGAAGAGTACATATAATAAAATGAAAGATTAATCTGGAAAATTTGATTTCCTACTTCAAACCCCCCCAAAAATGGCAACAGAGAAAATGGACTGGGAAAAGTAATCAAAGAAACAATGGCTACTATTAGTGACATCATGGATGGGCCTGGAGAGCATTAATTATGCTAAGTGAAATAGGCCAGTCAGAGAAAGACAAATACCATATGATCTCATGCATATGCGGAATCTAATGAACAAAATAAACTGATGAACTAAATAAAACCAGAGGCATGGCTACATGGAACAGGCTGACAGATCTCAAAGGGGAGGGGTATGTAGAGAAATGGAAGAAACTAGCCGAAGAACATATATGCATAGCCCATGGACACAGACGACAGTGTGGTGAAGGTGGGTGTGGGGGTAGCTGGGTGGAGACGGACAAAGGGGCGGGAAATGGGAGACATCTGTAATAGTGTCAACAATAACAAATGAAGAAATAGTTATGGGAGCTAAGGAAAACCATACATGGCATTAAAGGGCTCAGCCAGCAACAAAGTAGGTTAACACTCTTCTCCCCACAGGAAAGCAAGAGCAATTACAGATACACTTGTGAAGTTTCGTGTCACCAGAACAAGCCTTGGAAAGCTTCTGGGGGGGACACGAAAAACAAACATGGGGACAGAGGACCACAGCTCTTACTGGGGAGTCATCAGACTTTTCATCACCAGCATAACGTGGTGGAAGGCAAGAAAACTATGTTTTCATGCCCCTAAGGAAGTTGCTTTAAAATTAGAGTCCTTTATATAGTTATATTATCAATCAATTAAAATAAAATGATTTTTTTAATTCAGAGGGCAAAAAGTCAGAAAAACTGATTCATGTATCTTCCTTTGAATAAGAAAGTCTTTAAAGAAGAACTCTAGGAAAAATTGGAAAATTGTATGGTAGAGAGGAGAACTTAGGATCTGTAAAACATCAGAGCTTACCCCAGAGCACTAAGAAAAATCAATCCTAGTACAGAAACTATTCTGTGGATCAGGGAATATAGTGAGGATGGATAGTTCAAAATAGAGGGCTCTGGAGGGGTATACAATTAAAAAGGTGATATATATAATAAGGAATAAGGTTAATAGTGTGTTTCCGGTCCTGGCTGGGTGGCTCAGTTGATTGGAGGGTTGACCCACACACCAAAAGCTTGTGGGGTTCAATCCCCAGTCAGGGCACATATCTAGGTTGCAGGTTCATCCCTGTTCAGATATAAAAAATAAAAGTGTGTTTCTTCAGTAAAATATATAAGGGTCAGCAAAAGTAGGATTGCAGTTATGAGATTGCAAAACAAAATTTATTCTTCTATTACCACTTATTAATTATTGCATTATCTTCCATATGAACAGCTGGAGAACTACTGTTGCCCTCCCCACTGCACACTGACAAGAAGAAAAGTCACACATTTAAAACTTTAAAGCTGCATTGAGGTTTCACTCTGATTATGGCAAACACTGATTGATATTTATTCTAGTTCTACTAATGAAGGCTTGTAAATTTCAGTTGAATTCAACCGATACCATGTTTTGAAATGATGGAAGCATAATTTTTAATTTTTCGAAGTCTTGGGATAACCTGCTGACATTTGATAGACGCCCATCTGGTCCGTTTACAGTCTCCTTTTGGTGCAGCACAGCCTCCGCTTTCTTTCCAGAACACTGGACGTTGTATTTTTGAGACACTGTGTGTCTGAGAATGTTTTAGATTATATTCAAATTTTGATAACATTGTGCTAAAATTTTAGTGTAGAGATCTTTTTTTTTTCTCACGTGGTAGATCATTGCTCTGTTTTCTGTTCGATTCTAGTGTGACTTTTAAGAAATTCAGTTCAATTTTGATTGGATACTTGTTGATACGAAGTTTTGTTCCTTTTTCCCCCAACAATCTCATTGTTTCTTATTTCCTCAAAATTCATGATTATGCACCTTAAGGTCTTTTTGCATATTTTTGTATCTTCATTGTTTTTGTTTTTAAGAATCATACATGTAGACTCATACTTTATGTGTTCTTCAACCTGATATTTTCACTCCATTGTGTCAGTGAATGTAGCTGTAGTGGGATCTATCTATCTATCTATTTATATTTCTAGTTTAGTATTTTTCTGAAAAATAAATAATTATATTACATTAATATACTCAATGTTCTTAATCCATTCTCCTACTGAAATATATTCGTTGCTTCTTTATCTTTTATGTACTTGAAATTCTTTAACATTTTTGATTAACCAATTAATTATTGCATCTATTTAATAATAAAATGGTTTCTAATATAACTTACTTTATATTAATTTAAAACATCTTAAGTCTATATTAATACATTTGCTGTGTTTCTCCTTGTGCTAGGTATCAATTTCTTGCCTCTGAGCTGCAAGTTTTCCTGCATTATCTGCTGTGGAATACTGAATTGACTAAGCATTTCCTCTCTACAGTGAGCCTGTTACACTTTGTCAGTAGAGGGCACTGAAGAGACATTACTGGTGAAACAGAGCTTTTGGTTTCAATTCCTGTTTTGGTTTCTCTTGGTCCTGCTTCAGTTCTGCCGCCTTTTGTGTGGGACACACAGAGGTGTTGTGTGAGCTGTCTCTGGGTGACGTTACAGATCTGCTTAGTTACAATGGTTATCTTGCCAAATACACGGCCAGGTACAGGTACCTGCCAATCATGATGTCTACTTTTAACACAGACATCTTGTACTCCAGGCCTGTTACCACGGTTCTTAGCCCAGTGCTCTGATACTGTTCTGTGTGCCTGCCCACCAGTCTTGGCTCACCCACAGCCCAGATTGTTGCTTTCTTTTAGTGTGGTGACTGGGCCAGCTCTGGCCCCAGAAACCCAGAAAGCTCATCAGCCATCTCGTGGGAGCAACTCCATCTTCCCCAGCCAGGTCTGGATCCCAGCCTGGTGCAGATCTACTCCGCCACGTAGGTTCTTTCTTGCGTGCTGTGCTTCAGCTCTGGGTCCTTATTAGGTCTCCAGCTTTACACTGACTTTCCTACTACTCAGATGAATAATTATTTAGATTAAATCTCCCATGTTTAAATTGTTGTGTGGCTCTATACACTAATTGAAACCAGACCTTATAAGTGTCACTTTAGAGAATGGGATTTACAAGATTTTATTCAATAATGTAAAACCTACCAACTTTAAATAATTAATCTTCCCACTAGTACAAAGTACATGTCTTTAGCAGTTATTCACGGAGTTTCTGTTATAGTAGGTAAATTCCCTCAAAGATTGAACCTTTTAAAATCCTAAGGTGTTCCTGTAAATTAACAGAATGTTATACTAAAACTACCAATAATGACATTCGTGGTAGATGCTACTTAAGTGAAGAAAGATACAACAATGATTGCCATCCCAACACCCAGGTATAACATACCTATAATTGCACTAAAGATGATCATATCTCCCTTACATCTTCATAGTCTCTTTCTTTAAATTTTATTTTTTATTGTATTTTTCTGTTGCCATTTGTCCTTCTTAAGCCCCTCTACCCTGAGCAATCACCACGCTGTTGTCCATATCCATGAGTCCTTTTTCCTTTTTGCTCAATCCTTCCATCCTCTAATGATCCCCCGTCTACCAGCTGTCATTCTGCTCTCTATCTATGAGTCCATCCCCATTTTTCTTGTTAGTTCAGTTTGTTCTTTAGATTCCACATATGAGTGAAATCATAAGACATTTCTCTTTCTCTGACAGGCTTATTTCACTTCGTATAATGTTCTCCAGATCCATCCATGCTGTCACAAAAGGTATAATTTCCTTCTTTTTTAATGGTAGAGTAGTATTCCATCATGCATATGTCCCATAGTTGTTTTATCCACTCATGTGCTGATGGACAATTGGGCTGCTTCTGTATCTTGGTGATTATCAATAGCACTGCAATGAACATAAGGTTGCTTATGTTTCTTTGAATTAATGTTTTGGGTTTCTTCTGATATATTTCCAGAAGTGGTATAGCTGGGTTAAAACCCATTTTTAATTTTTGAGGTTTCTCCATACTGCTTTCCATAGTGGCTGAACCAATCTGCACTCCCACTAACAGTGCAAAGGGTTCCCCTTTCTCCACATCCTCACCAGCACTTGTTTGTTGATTTGTTGATAATGGCCATTTTAACAGGCATGAGGTTCTCATTGTGGCTTTAATTTGCATCTCTCTGATGATTAGTAACATTGAGAATCTTTTCATATGTCTATTGGCCATTTGCATGTCCTCTTTGGAAAAGTGTCTATTCAGATCCTTTGCCCACTTTTTAACTGGATTGTTTGTGGGGTTTTTTGGTGTTGACTCATCAAGAAAAAAAGAGAGAGGACCCAAATAAATAAATCAGAAATGAAAAAGGAGAATTGATAACTGACAACAAAGAAATACAAAGGACTGTAAGAAAATATGAACTATATGCCAAAAAAATTTACAACCTGAATGAAATGGATAAATTCTTAGAAACACACAATCTTCCAAAACTAAATCAGAGAGAATCAGAAAATAGGAATAGATAGATTACATCTGGTAAAATTAAAGCAGTAATCAAAAAACTCTCAACAAACTAAAGCCCTGGACTGGATGACTTCACAGAGGAATTTTACCAAACATTCCAAGAATAAATAACACTTCTTCTCAAACTATTTCAAAATTCAATAGGAGAGAAGAGTCTTATGCTCATCTTACAAGGCCAGCATTATCCTAATTCCAAAACCAGATAAAGCCACTACAAAAAAAATTGTAAGCAAATATCCCTGATGAACTAAAAACCTGAACTAAATATTAGCAAATTGGATACAGCAATACATCAAAAATGATCATACACCATGATCCAGTGGGATTTATTCCAGGAATGCAAGGTTGGTAAAACATTTGCAAATCAATAAATGTGACACACTACATAAACAGAAAAAGGATCAAAAGCTGAATGACTATATAAATAGATGCAGAAAAAGCATTTGATAAAATCCAGAACCCATTTGTGATAAAACCTCTCAGCAAAGTGTGACTACAGGGAACATAACTAAACATAATAAAGGCCATATATGGCAAATCTAATGCCAACATCATGCTCAATGGGCAAAAACTACAAACATCCCCCTTAAGATGGGAAACAAGGCAGGGATGTCCCATTTGTGGCTAATATACTATATAAGTGAATGATTTTTCAGTACCCTATGTAGATGTTGGCTCATTTCAAAGGTCTGGGTGAGTATCACTTTGTCTAGGGGTACAAAAAGCAGTGACTGGAAGAAACTCCTAAGGATATTAATTCCATGAATGAGAGTTGGAGGATTCAAACTCTTACAGATTTCGCTTGATTTAAAGTATTTTATCACTTTGGCTAACATAATAAATAATACACCTCAATTCTAGGGCAGCACAAATCGACTTGAATTTCTTAAATAAGATTTTCTTTTTGTTGTTCAAAGAGAGTTTGTACCATTGCTAACAATTCATATGAACCAGAAACATGGAATAATATATATGTAAGCTTAGAGAAATGAGAACCTGGCTATGTAAGATAGGAAGTCTTTGGGGCTTGCTTTCTCTGTTAAGCATGGAAAGTCTTAGGCCATTGTTCCAGAATGTCTTTTTTTAAAATACTTGTATGTTTTTTTCTTTTTCTCCTGCTCCTCCTCCTCCTCCTCTTCCCCCTCCTTCTTCTTCTCCTTCTCCTCTTCCCCTCCTCCTCCTCCTTCTTCCTTTTCTTTTTTTTGGGGGGCCTGGGGATGGGGTTCTTAGAGTTCTTTGACATTTGCTGCCTTAAATCTTAAGTGCTTCTGGATAGGCATTTTCTCAACAGATGACTCAAAAAGTCATTCAAAGACAAAATCATGATGAAATCAGCTGACTGATGCTCAAACTGAAAAATAGTTATTGGCCAATGAAACCTTATTTCCACAATAGTAGTGGAGATACGGACAATCCTTGATGGTCTTTCCTGGAGATTTGGTTATTTGAAAACCAAAATAGGAAACTGAGAACAAAGTATGTCCATAGTCCTAAGAAAAGACTTCTTATTCTATAACTTTCAAAATTCACACAAATTGGATTTTAACCCATTTGATTGATGATAATTTTTATAAGCAAGCCAATCAATAACAGCCTTTTATTTTGGAAAGTTAAACAATTGGAATTGGACAAACACAAACACAATTCTGAGTGCCCAGCACTTGACAGCACTTTGGTCAGAGTAGCCATATTTTGACAGCTAATTGTCAGCTTACTTAAGCCTTTTGATATTCCACCAATCTCTGACCCCCTTGCTACCAAAAATCCCTACATAAATCTGGCAGCTTGTTCTTCTTAAAGGGACTGTGCCTGACCAGTGTAGTCCTCTCGGTGGTAGTCTTATCATCAGCTGTCAACAGTGTAATTTTTGCCACTGCAGAATGTGTACTTATATACCCTGTTATTGGATTCATTTTTAATGTTAGAGCAATCTCCCCCCAGCCCCAAACCAAGAAGTTTGTTAAACATCCCAATCTAAGATTAGGTGTAAATTAAACTCAGAATCATTTTAGTCAAATTTATTTTCCTTTGTTTCTTCCCTAAATTTATCATTGTTGCTTGGATGTAATCAAGATATTTTACTTTCAGACAATATCATGTAACAACTTTTCATAAAACTACTCAGCTTATGGCTTTTTTCTCTCTGAAACAGTATTTGGAAAGCAGAATTATAAAAGTGACTTGACAGTGACCATTCCTTTTCATCTCAACATTTTAATGGAGTTTGAATTATTTTTTAAAACTCAAAGTGCATCTTATTACATTGGTCCTCGTCTGAGTATAAATATATCGACAGTATAATGTGCATAAAGGAAATACGCACATGGACAAATCAGGAACCAGGGAAAATTAGCTGAGCCTTGCCTTTCAGGAAATAGTTGAACCTTGAAAATGTTCTCCTGTGATAGAAGAATATTCAATTAAAATGAAAACAAACTTCAATATCAGTGATGACTGTAGAAGAAATTATATAGAATAGGAACACATTGCCAATTCAGATTATTTGTGGTCCTTCTCTGCCTTCAAAGCATTAGCTTTTAGACAATGCATTATGAAGTTCATGGCCATTTTCTGCTTATAAATGAGAATGTAAAAACATAGCATATATGATATCAGGATACATATATTAAAATCTGTCAGTTGCTGAAAAATAATGGTTTTCTAACTGAGGAAAATTGCCTTTAGATTTGACTATGGTGAACTCTGGTACAAAAATGTTATGCTTCTAACTTAATAAAGGAGTAAGTGTGGTTATTTTTAAAACTCTGTTAAAATTAGATTAAAGTCCATGTTTATCAAACATTGTATGAGACCTCACAGCATTATCTTTCTATTAAATTTGTGGCTATGTGTTCAAAATCTTAGAATTAAAAAACTACTAATACCGCCCTGGCTGGTGTAGCTCAGTGGATTGAGCGCGGGCTGCGAACCAGGCATCGTAGGTTCTATTCCCAGTCAGGGCACATGCCTAGGTTGCAGGCCATGTCCCCCAGCAACCCCACATTGATGTTTCTCTCTCTCTCTCTTTCTCCCTCCCTTCCCTCTCTAAAAATAAATAAATAAAATCTTAAAAAAAAGGAAGATGTTCTTCCTAATTAAAAAAAATAAAATAAAATAAATAAAAAATTACTAATACCTACATAAGCATTCTCAGATTCATTCAGTAAATACTCCCTGTGTGTTTGGATAAACATTCAGAGTTTAAAATAAGTTTTACATTTTAACTTAAGTTTTACATAAGAGGTACCTGAAATTTATTCTTGAGATTCAGAGAAGGATTTTTGCTTTTATAGTGAGTGACCTCAAAGCTGAGTCTTTAAAGCCATTTTCAGTGGTAGGGAGAAGAGAAATGTCAAATATAGCAAATAACAATGCAGGACACTCAGTTAAATTAGAATTTCAGACAAAAATAGTATTTTAGAATATATGCACTGGACATCCTTATACTAAAATATATTCATTCTAGCACAGCAGGCTATATTCACAGAATTTAGTTACCACTCACTGGCAGAATGGCACAGAGAACCTTGCCGCTGGTGTTAGATGCAGTATTGGTGTTCCTGGCATACTGTAGCAGTGGTATGGCTGAGAGATTGCTAAGAATTTCACCAGTGGTAAAATTTATTATCCAGGAAAAATATCTTTAAATAATAAAAGATAAATCAGGCTTTGTCATAAAGAAGAAAAACTGAGAAAACTCATTAAAAATAGGCATGCATTATGAGAAATGTTAGTAAACATTTATAGGGTAGAAGGGAATAATACCAAATGGAAATTTGGGTTTACACATAAAAGTGCTGGAAATTATAATACATGGGTAAATGTGTGAGAAAGCAGAAATGAAATTGTTATCTTGTTAATCTTGTTGAAAGACAATTAGCAATCTAAAGTAAAAGACAATAATGATGCATTGTCTGATTTATAGAACATGTAGACATATCTGAAAGAAGACATACAAATAACCAACAGGTATATGAAAAGGTGTTCAACCTCACTAATCATCAGGGAAATTAAAATCAAAACCACAAGGAGATACCACCTCACACCTGTGAGACAAAAGAGGGCAAGAAATGTGAAAGAGGGAGAAGAGGAAGTCCTGCATGCTGCTGGTATTAAACTGGTGGAGCCATTATGAAACACAGTAGGGATATTTCTCAAAAAACAAAAATAGAACTACCAGATGATCTAGCAAGTCCACCTTTGGGCATATACCCAAACAAAGCTAAATCACAATCTTGAAGAGGTATCTGCATTCTCATATTTATTGTAGCACAACTCAAAATTTCCAAGCTGTGGAAACTACCTAAATGTTCATTGACAGATAAACAGATAAAAATGTAAAAAAATATATATATGTAATGAAATATTATTCAGTTTTAAAATAAAGAAGGAAATCCTGGTATTGGTGACCATACAAATGAACTTAGAGGGCATTATGCTAAGTGAAATAAACCAGACGCAGAAAAACAAATACTGCATGGTTTTATCCACATGCGACATCTAAATAGTCAAACTCGTGGAGGCATGGAGGAGAGTGGTGGTTGCCAAGAGTGGTGGCAAGTAAATAGGGAGGTGTTTGTCAAAGGGTACAAAGTTTCAGTTATGCAAGATAAATAAATTCTGGAAATTTAACTTACACCAATGTGACTGTAGTTAACAAAACTATTTTGTATATTTAAAATTTACTAAGAGGGTAGATCTTAAGTGTTCACACACAGAGAAAGGAAATGGTAACTATGAGGTGATTGATATGTTAATTAGTTTGATTGTAGTGATTATATCAAAACATCACGTTGTATACCTTAAATATGTACAATTTTTTATTTGTCAGTTATACTTCAGTTAGGCTGTAAAAATAGATTCAGGAACCACTTGAAACTTTTCATAGAAAGTAGCTGAAACAATTTATGTATCAGTAGGAATAACAGTTGCAATAAACCTTAACATATCATCTATTTTTATGAACTTATAATTATATCTTACAAAGACCCTGACTTGTCACTTTGGATTTTGCTAAAGACTCAAGTCTTACACAAAAAGTCCACCTTTATCCTATCTTTCCCAAATAAGCTATTATATTGTGGAACCAAATAGTTGATAAGGGTAAGTGTCTCGTCATACAAGTATGCAGACTAATAAAAAGAACAAGTTAGGATTTATACTGCTATAATTTTGCATCTCCTCAATCTACTACTGATAAAGTTGGTCCTAGTTGTAAAATTAAGAAAGGATATAGGAGTCCATCAATAGATGAGTGGATGAAACGACTATGGGACATTTATACAATGGAATTCTACTTGCTTGTAAAAAAGAAGAAACATTTTTCCCTGGCAACAGTATGGATGGACCTGGAGAACATTATGCTAAATGAAATAAACCAGTCAGAGAAAAGCGAATTCTATGTGATTTCATATGTGGAACGGAATGAACAAACTGAGCTAACAAAAAAAAGAGACAGACTCATAGATGGAGAGCAGGATGACACCTAGTTGTAGGGGGTGGTTAGGGGGTGCAGGGACTGAGCAAAAAGGAAAAAGGACTCGTGGACATGGATAACAGTGTGGTAGTTGCTGTGGAGGAGGGGGATATAAGGGAACTAAATGGTAATGGAAAAAATACAGTAAAGATTAAATAAAAAATATAAACAAAAAAGAAAAGACACAGGAAATAGTAATTCCCAAGAAATATTTACTTATCTCCAAAGGACAGGTATCAGGCAGCACACAACAAAACAATAAGACAATCTCATTATGTCTGGCCCAGTGTCTAGGCCCTTGTATCTCACGATACACACTCAGTTGGCAAAAGTCAAATCTACAAGAAGTGTTTTGCTGGCACAAGCAAGCAAGGAAGGGAATTCTGGGAAATGTAGTTTAACATAGCCAAGATGACACATTACAAAACCAACATAGGAATGAAAGATCAAGATGTTCTCTACTTATTTTCAAACAGTTCAGCAAAAAGATACATGGAGAGCAACAGATAAGCAAAAGAAGCAAATGTTAATGGTTGTAATCTAAGTAAAGAAATTGCAGGTGTTTGTTTTATCATTCTGTCAGTTTATCTGTAGTTTTAAAAGTTTTTCCATGTAGAAGTAAAACAGTAATAACAATAAAATAACTACACGCACACAGGAATGAAGATGAAAATAAACCAATAAGACTTTTTGCCTAAAACTCTAAACCAAAATAAGGTTTAATTGTATTTGACTTTCTAAAAAGTTTCCTTGCTCTTTTATTTTTTTATGTCTCATATAAAACACTTTATATTTTTACTTTTTATTTTTTTAAGATTGTATTTATTTTTAGAGAGACGGGGAGGGAAAGGGAAAAAGAGGGGAAGTGAAACATCAATGTGTGGTTGCCTCTTGCACACCCTCTGCTGGGGACATGGCCTGCAACCCAGGCATATACCCTGACTGGGAATTGAACTGGCGATGCTTTGGATCACAGGCCCGTGCTCAATCCACTGAACCACACCAGCCTGGGCAACAATTTATATTTTTAAAAATGGCATTTGTATTTTTTAATTTGCTTTAGAAACTGTTTTAAATGATTTATAATGATTTGTTGTGATCAACAACACTGCTGATATTTTTCTTATTTAATGAATAAGAGAGAAGAGTCACTTCCTTAGCTTGTGGATGGCTAATCTGAGGCAACGCTCGTTCTGTCCTGGACTCAATGCCCAAGGCCCAGTGTACCAACCAGTACCCTAGAAGTGTTTTTCAAACTGAAAGGAACTTCTTTAATCTCAGTATATACGTTTATTATTCAAACATTCACTTTCACATTTTAAAATTACATTGTTTATATGTTTCATAGTTGGAATTTCAAAAAACTTTCAAATAATTAAAAAAAATAAAGATATTCATTGGCCACTGTGGGAGGTAGAAAAACTGGGGACAAGTATACTTCTTTGGAAAATTCCTGGTCCATCTTTAGTTAAAAACACACGTACCATATATACATGTATATGCCATTATATGTGTGGGTACACATACCCTAATTTTTTAAAACACTGAAAAATAAGGATTAATTCTAATTATTTTCATTTCACCACTGCATTGTGTATAGTAGGTTAGATGTTCAGGAAATAAGTCTTTGAACAAATCAAACTAGGGACCATCCATTCTAGCATCCTGTTACCTGGGAATTCCAAGTGTTGACCAAAGATAAATTGAGAGAATAAGAATCAGAGAAAAGGATGTGGTAGTTGAAAATATAACAATTTTGTCCAGGTTTTAAAAAAAAGACTGATGAAGTCTCCCTACTGCATTTTTAAGAACTCATCTTTTGCTTACTGAATTTCCAATTTCTCTTTTTATTTCCTGGTCAGTGATAGAAAAATTTTGTGAACTATTATGTATTTCTTGTTTTTCTCTTCTATAGTTTATGAAATTAACATGTCCTTTTGGTATAACTAATATTTCATCAAACAGATTGTATTCAAAACAATGTATTCTGACTTTAATTTTTCATACTCTGTTAATTCTGATTAAAATATTTGTTTCTTAAGCCCTGGCTGGCGTAGCTCAGTGGATTGAGCGCGGGCTGCGAACCAGGCATCGCAGGTTCGATTCCCAGTCAGGGCACATGCCTAGGTTGCAGGCCATGTCCCGCAGCAACCGCACATTGATGCTTCTCTCTCTCTCTCTCCCTCTCCCTTCCCTCTCTAAAAATAAATAAATAAAATCTTTAAAAAAAAAAAATATTTGTTTCTTAAACTACCCAATAACACATCTACAAAAATTCTTCGGGAGCTTACCAAAACTACTAATTTTACCCATGTGCTGCTTATTTGCTTCTTTTTTCAAGAGTTACCTTTATTTCCAAACTTTGTGGACATGTCTGTTACTGATGGGAAGATTGAATAGCAACATCAGTTATGCTACACTTAAACATGGGCAGAAAAGATGCATGTGCAGAATATGACTATTATTTATTGATCAACACTTAATGTTATGAAATGTTGTCATTAATCATACATTAAAAGCATGCTAAAATATGTCCATTAATTTAATTTATAGAGCTCTCTAAAACCTGTCACCCAAATCCTATTATTGTGACCTGAGCTACTCAGAGGAATTCACTAGGTTTTATGGTTCAGGACAATATTGAAGCTTTCAATTCTTTTATCTTATTTTGTAGACTTGGGAAGATTATAACAAAGAGCGGGGGATTTGCAATTTACTAGGAAAAATCTGAACCAAATGACACAAGGCAAGCTATTCTCTTGTGATTAGAAGGAATTAAGCATTAAGCATATTTTATTCACTAGTCCCTTCTCGCTATGTATTGACATTACAGGATTTCAGAATTTAAGATAGAGTAGCAGTATTATAAATTATTCTGATAAGCTTTCTCTCGAGTTTACTCCCTGAGAAAGAATATAATTAATTATATATGTGCAAACATATATATGTGCTTGTGTGTAATATATATATATATATGCTTATATATATACACACACACATATTATCTGCTTATGTGTATATGTATAAGCATATTATTTAAATTATAAGATAAATACAAGTTTGAATTCAAAAGGCATAGTAACTTAAATATCAATCAGTACTTGTCCTGCCAAATATCTTGCTAGAACTCTCAGTGCTGAGATTTATGCTTTAATGGGGATTAGCAGACATAAGCCTATTTAGTATTACATTATTTATCCTACTATTATTCTTCAAGATGTGTAACACTATTATTTTCCTCTCTAAATCTCAACCAGCTCTTTAATGATCCCAGTTCCTCATTTTTGTTAATGAGGGGCAACAGTCAAGGAAAATAAATTTCCCCATAATCCTTCGCTCTAGCCTCTGGTGAATTGACTTTCCTTGTATTCACTGAAATGTGTTATCTCATTTATCTAGAAATGTCAATGACTCGTAGAAGGACTGAATGTGAATGTGACTTGGATAAACATGAGCTAATAACTCAAAGTAAATATCTTTTCCCGTGCCCTGTGGATGTAATCTATTAATATTAAATAACCTTGAAAACATTAAAGTGGTGGAAAACAGACATACAGCATGGAACATTTGAAAGCATCGATATAGTGAAGTTAATGACAGTGATGATGTTATTTGGCTTTCAAAAGTAAAGTTGGAGTGGGGGGGATGAATTTATAGAACTGACACTTTCTGTGCAAGGTGCAAGAAGGTGCTATGTATGGTTGCCCTTATTCCTGTATAAAATGTACTCACATGTTATCATTTAACCCTCACAACCACCCTTTTAGGGAGTGTAAGGGTTATAAGAAGCAGGTGCCTAAAGAAAATGTAGACTATTGTCATTGCAGAGTATGTGGGATGGGAAACATTTCTTTGTAAACATGAAGCACCTAAAACCTTTCCTGTTGTTTCTCAGACCTTAGAACAGATTAATAGAGGAGGAAAGGATGCTTTGTAGAAACTTGATAGTAATACAGCAGAAGGCAGGATAATTCTGGTTCTAGGTTACCAAGCTCAATACTGTTAGGAAAAATTGTGCAGTTTTGCATTTCTGTTGCTAGAATTGTTTTGTACCTTTACGCTTAGGTTGCTGAATGGCAGATAAATAATTTATGCAATTTGCAGAAATGAAGAGACAGTTCTCTATGGTTAGTTTTCTTACTAGATACTGCCACAAAATGGGATTCAACTACATTTGTCAAATGCCAGTGGTAGCTATGGGTTGGAGTAAAATTCAGGCACAGATAAGAATTCTTTAAATAAAGACAGTTTATTTGAAGAATGTGGAAGGAAATTAGCATTATAATAATAGAGATATTGATAGCATGCTAAAGGGAGCACAGGTGTGGGTGGCAATGTTAAAGCGAAGTGGATTTGTCCTTCTCCAGTCATTAGGTGTAGCCGTAAACACGCAGTACTGCCTGCATGCAGACTACCTGCAGATCGCCTCATTGGGTCAGGTGTACTTTGTCATTCCTGGAGCTGCACAAGGAAGAATATGATTATTGGTGCATAATGCATTCAGCACTAAACAATTATCTATATGCCATCCACAGCTACTCCAGACGGATGGAGCTTGGTTGAATAATATTCGCAAATATTCTCTGTATTTTTATACAACAAGTTAGAAATTGATTTCCCTGAGGCATCTCAATAGGGAGATCACCCTAAGTATGAAAATCACAGTGTCTCCGTAGGGTGATTGTACCTTAGATTTTGTAAGGGGGAATGCAGAAGGTGCAGGTAGTGTGGTTTAGAAGTGGGGTTGCTTTGCACTCAGAGGAAGTCCCACTAAGCTGTACAGGGAATGTCTATCTCTGTGTCCAGTTAGTTTCATGAGACAGTTTGAATCTCAGCTATTCATTCATCCAGCAAAGAATGGGGAGTTGGGTGATTTGTGTGTGACCTTGTCAGCTTTTTCAGGCAGAAGAGAAAAGTCTTGTGTCTGGCTTTGTCACAGGCAAACAAAGGAGTCATTGTGAACCTTATGGAAGTTCTGAGTCTTATCTCAGTCACGTGGTAAATAATGATTGGTTCTTTGCAGTAAGCTATTTCCCCAAACACAGAATGGTAGTAGAGGAGTTAGGAAACAAAAGGTTGGGCATATTTCTTAATTATCACTGTTTTTTTTAGGAGTACAGAGCCTTGGTGAAGTTGAATAGTCAATGTTCCTAAAGTTAGGCCTATGAAATAGGGGCAAGAACTGTTTACCCAGATGATTATGGAAGTTATACTTTTAGACTTGCAGCACTATATACCAGTCATGGGGGCTAGAACATGGGAGAGTGTTTGTGTAACTAAAGAATCTATGCCCCCAGGTTTTCTTAAAAAGTTTACATTGCATTCTCCTCCCCATTTCCTCAATGTGAAGACTCTTCCATGTTGAGGGTGTGGATTACAGAAGAAAGTCATTCTTCTGTGCCTCTACTGAATACTTTTGTTCATCTGCTCTAAAATCAAGGCCACTGCCAGGAGGAAAATGAGGATGAACAGTAATCCAGAGGTGTTTATTAAGGGAAAATGTCAGACTTTCATTTGGGGAGCAGTCTGCTTGAAAATGATATGACAAAAAGAGTCCCCAGACTAAACTGACAAGCAGTCCACTAGGTGATAAGTTATCAGAAATCCCAAAGTAGAGAAAAAGTATTGCAACAAATTTAATTAAGCAAGTTTGGAGGCTAATCTTCAAGTGCCAGTCAGATGTGGATTGTTTTAATGACACTGTTTCTTAGCACACCCCATGTAGGAAGCCTTTCTCATTACCTTTTTTAGGGTAAACATTTAATCACACATGACAAGTGAAAATCTTATGACATGAGGCAGTACCAAAACTGAGATCAACGAAGGCATATGTTTATTTTGTTCACTGTGAAATAATACCTGGAACAGAGTCTATGGAAGGTGTTAAACACATAACTAATAAATAAATGAATGAAAAATTAAAGAACAAGTGGGTGCTATGAAATCAGTTCATTGTCAAAGAGTTCAGTCCATAATCTGATTCCAGTGATATTCTTTAGTCCTTTCACTCACCTAAAAAAATCTCTATAGTATAGAATTCACAAAGTGAGGTAGGATCTGTAGATATACTTAGGAAACATCTTTTTTTTTTCATTTCCACTTTGTAAGTGTGAATATTTGCTGTTCTCTTTTACCTTGATCTCATATAGCTGATTTCCCTTTCTTTTTTATTTTTTAAAGATTTTATTTATTTATTTCCAGAAGGAGGAGAAGGGAGGGAGACAGGGGAAACATCAATGTGTGGTTGCCTCTTGCATGCCCCCTACTGGGAAAGTGGCCCACAACCCAGTCATGTGCCCTGACAGGGAATTGAACTGGTGACCTTTTGGTTCACAGGTCAGCTCTCAATCCACTGAGCCACAACAGCCAGGGCTGCTTTTCCTTTCTGTAAGTGTCATTTTGTTACCAGAAAGTGGACCTGGCCCTAAGCACATCTGCCTGGGGCCCACCAGTAGTGTGTGGGGTCTTGACTTTGTGCAGGAAAGATTTCACAACAGAAGTCCAGGTGACTATGAGGGTACATTTATTAAAGCTGGGGACAGTTAAACAAGGAGGGGTTTAGCATAGAAGAAGCAACAGGAGAGCCTGGGCTGGGCTGCCTTAACTCACTGGAAGTCAGAGAAATGGGGAACTTGGAGACAGGTTCAGGGGATTAGCCCAGGATGAGCTGCCTCTGCCCACTGCTCCCCTGGTTCCAAGTCTCATGGAACCCCTTAGAATTTAGAAGGTTGGTGCCTGCAGGTGAAGAAGAGGAGGAAGGGAAAGGTGTGGGCGTGCCCCACAGAGGGAGAATGTACATTGGGTCCTTTGACTTGAGGCTTTATCTTTCTCTCTTGTAGGCAGATATCTTAGGGGAGATCTCAGGGGAGGGTTTCAGCTGAATATTCCTCAGCTCTCTAGATGTATCCTTTCAGGGTCATGGTCGTCACTGATTGGTCAGTGACAGGGCAGGAGGGCTTTAGTCAATGTAGCTAGTCCTGGCATCACCCACCTGGTTTTGCTGCTTTTCTGGGCCTGGAACTGAAATACAACTGAGGCCTAGATGTCATCTCTAGGCCGGGGACCTCCTGTATCTACTGTAAACGGCTGGGACAGTTTGTTCAGCTCTCTGTCTCAGTTTCCCCATTCTCTTTGCCAAGAAATTTCCCTAGTTTCTACTATCCTGCCTCAATTTATGATCAAAGGAAGTCTTCTACGCTCCCATGGGTTAATATATTCTCAAAGACTCTTTTAACTCCATTTTTCTAATTTAGTCTATTTCTCTAGAATACCAGCTTCTATTTTCTGGAGGAATATATCAATTCAGTAGGGTCACCGTGGACTAAGCAAGCATTGGGTTATGTGACTAATGTATTCACTGTGTAGATGTGAGTCTCTGGCACAGTGTCTGACCTATTAGTAATAAATACAAATTAAATTAGAGCTGTGGCTTCCATAATCAACAACAATTTCTACTATTATTTTTATTCTAGATAGATGTTAGTTGACAGAACACAACAGAGTTAATAATTAGAATAAACTAAAACACTAGATGTAAACATTTACCATTATATATAACAAATATCAAGGTAGCTGGTGAATTTGGGTCCCCAAGTATGATGATTGATTCGATCTACAGAACTAATTACTAATGATTCATGTTTATATGAATTTCCACTCATTTGTATAATTTGTAGTAAAATGTATATTATAGGAAATTATCTTCACAACTCATCTTAACATAAAAATTTTTAGAAAAACATTATGTTAAAAATTATTATATTTTTGTCATTTGGCTCCTGATGAATACAAAATAAACCCTTGTTAAAATATTTGCTTCATAGTTCCGGCCAAGATGGAGGCATAGGCAGTCGCATTGTGCTTCCTCGAGCAACCAAAACTAAGGACAACAAAAACTGAGAAACAAGAAACAACCAGAACAGAGGGAAATTAACTGAACAGAAGTCGGGCTCCAGTACATCCAGACCGGTAAGGAGGGGCGGAGTCGGAGGCCTGTGGAGAGGGGTCGAGGGGTCCCTGCGAGAAGAAACGCTGGCTGGCAGGCACAGGACGGACTGGTGGTGGACCCCGGGTGTGGGAGGCGACTAGCAGACCCAGTGAGGGATGCAAGGCAGCTGGCTGTCCGCAGCCACACGTTTGCGCACAAACTAAGTGAAAACAGGCAGCGAAAATGGGCAGCGCTGCCGCGTTTCAAAGCTTAAGAGCCCCGTCTGGGAACTGAGGCCGGGAGACTCTCTCAGCCTCACAGGAGACTTCTTGGGGAAGCCCACCGCCTGGGAGCCAGCACAGGAAGGGCCCAATTTGCTTGTGGGAGGCCATGGAGGGGACGGAAGTCCTAGAGAGAGAGGAGCAAGCGCCATTGTTCCCTCTCAGACCCCGCCCCCACATACAACGTCACAACCCAGCGACTGAGGTACTCCGCCCTGGTGAACACCTAAGGCTCCGCCGCCCTTACAAAACAGCCACAACCAAACCAAAGGAAAATAAAAAAAGATGGCTCAAACATATTTGAAATCCCCAGAACCAATTTTTTTAAGTGACCAAGAGATAGCCGAATTACCAGATGCACAGTTCAAAGCACTGGTGATCAGGGAGCTCACAGAATTGGTTGACTTTGGACATAAATTAGATGAACAAATGCAGGCTACGATAAGAGAAATGAAGGAAAATGCACAGGGAAACAATAGTGAGGGGAAGAAAACTGGGACTCAAATCAATGGAGTGGACTAGAAGGAAGAAAGAAACAACCAAAGAGAAAAGAATGAAAAAATAAGAATTCAAAAAAATGAGGAGAGGCTTAGGAACTTCCAGAACATCTTTAAATGTTCCAACATTGGAATTATAGGGGTACCAGAAGGGGAAGAGAAAGAAAAACAAGAGGAAAACTTATTTGAACAAATAATAAAGAAGAACTTCCCCAATCTGGCAAAGGAAATAGACTTCAAGGACGTCCAGGAAGCTCAGAGAGTCCCAAAGAAGTTGGACCCAAGGAGGAACACACCAAGGCACATCATAATTACATTAGCCAAGATTGAAATGAAGGAGAGAATCCTAGAAGCAGCAAGAGATAAGGAGATAGTAACTACAAAAGATTTCCCATCAGAATGTCAGCTGATTTCTCAAAAGAGACCTTGCAGGCAAGAAGGGGCTGGAAAGAAGTATTGCAAGTCAGAAAGGCAAGGACCTACATCCAAGATTGCTCCATCCAGCAAAGCTTTCATTTAGAATGAAAGGGAAGATAAAGTGCTTCTCAGATAAGGCCAAGTTAAAAGAGTTCATCATCACCAAGCCCTTATTATATGAAATGTTAAAGGGACTTACCTAAGAAAAAGAAGATCAAAAATATGAACAATAAAAAAAAAAAGTCATCAAATGGAGGGTTAGCAACAGGGAAGTAGGAGGAGGAGGGAGGGGGAAAAGATATAGAGAATAAGTAGCATAGATGGTTGGTAGAAAATAGACAGGGGGAGGGTAAGAATAGTATGGGACATGTAGACACTAAAGAACTTATGACACATGGACATGAACTAAAGGGGGGAATGAGGGTGGGAGGGGATGGGTAGGGTGGTGGGGAGTGAAGGGGGAAAATGGGCCAACTGTAATAGCATAATCAATAAAATAAAGAATTAAAAAAATATTTGCTTCATGATTTTCAAACACAAGTATATAAGGTCAGTATAGTTGCAAGAAAATATTTGCTAGCAAAGTCCAAATTAATTATAAACAGGAGAATGGGATGTCCTTTGTGGGTAATTTCCTATATTATACGACACTTATAAAACAGCCATCAAAGTAAACTGCTCATTAATTGTACATTAAGCAATTATCCCTGAATCTTTGCTAATTTCTTTTTGACAGATTCAGCCATGATTCCCACAAGATGGCAGAAAATGTAAGTCAAAAAGGAGATAATGCCAATTGTGTTCTCATAAATTTCTTCTCAATCAACACTTTCTTACATACTTCACTAGCTCTGTCTCATCTTCAGCATTAACGAGGAACAGTAAGAAAATAAATGCATTGTTTTGCACTCTGTGCTTGGCTTATAAAAATAAGTTATTACTTATGAGAGTGCTTTATTCTGTCAACTACACAGAAGGGGGTGAGTGACCAAAGATTGAACAGAGAACACATAGATGAAACACACTAATGAACACCAGGTGTTTTATGAGATTCATTTTTCTTAAATTATGCATGTCAATATACTGCCTATAAAAGTGCTTTTAGTAATATAACTATTGTACACAGCTTGAGAATAGCACACTAACCAATTATCTATAATGACTAGCTGACTGGGACAGAAAGATTTATAAGCAGGAGAACCCAGTCTAACAAAAGAATAAATTTGATTTGTCTGAGTTCGATTTAGTACTGCTTTAAGAGTCTTTAGTCTAACCTTGCAAGTGGGCTTTCTGTCTATCTTTCTATCTGCCTATCTGCCTATCTATCTATCTATCATCTATCTATCTATCTATCTATCTATCTATCTATCTATCCATCCATCCATCCTATCATCTATCTATTCTTTCATTGTGAAATTATGTTTTGCTTTGTTGTTTCTGAGATGTTCATTGTCATCATTATTTAACTTAGCAACTTCTTAAAATGTGACAAGCAATATACAAAACTAAGGAAATGGAGGAAATAAAGCATGAGAAGAAAACTAACAGTAATTTGATACTAGGGAATATAAACGTTTTGGTGTCACCATAGTAGTTCTAAAAGAGAAGAGTTCTGCATGAAGTGCAGAGTGAGAACTGGTAACAACTGCCTTCTATTACTTTTGGTTACTTAAGCAAGTTGAAGCATTTCATTATCTTCAGGAAGCTTTGTGAAAGTGATGTCTAATAGTGTTGCAGGTGTTAGTGTGATCTTTACATTTGTATGTCTAAGGGTTCTCTGTGAGTAACTTATAAATACCACAGACCACAGATTTTATATGTAATTTACTCAATATAAAAAAGTCCATTAATTAACAATAGTTTTGAATAATGCAACTTGGGTAATGAATAATCTCTTCATTACTCATGATCATTTTCAGTTTATCAAACTTTTTAGAATTTAGGGGAAAATGCAATGCTCTTTACACTAAAATTACATTGAAAATAAGTTTGCTTTCATTAATGATTTAGAAAGTTTTGATAAAATTAAAATAAATAATTATATATCAAAAAGGTCATTTTTAACCTTTTGACTTTATAATCATATAAAAGCAAAGATAGGTTTACAGTTTTGAGTACACAACACACAGAGTTAATAAAGCTATTGTAACAATCATAACCTGCATGTCTTTTTTCCATACAGACAACTGCAAAATTACTTTTGCTTATCTTGTGTTTTCCTTAGGATAAGTTACCTAACTCTCTGATATGAATAACAAAATATTTTTCTGATACTAAACCACTAATACAAAAGCTTGGACTATGTTTATATGTATTCAACTATAGCTCACCCTAAAAAAAAAATTACTAAAAAAAGCATAGATGTGATTTAACTCACCAGTAGATGGCAGTAGCAGTTTATATTTTAAGTTACTTTAAGGAATTGGGTCATCTATTCCAACCAGCAACATTCATCAAAGCTTAATATGAATATGTGTATCTTTGTGTGTATATCGATGTCTATACATACCCACATATACATATGTAACAATATATCTGCTTATTTATTTATATATTTTATTAGATATGTGTTCCTATGTAACAAATTACCTCAAAACTTAGGAGAAAACATTGATTATTTCACACAGTTTTGGAGGGTCAGGAAGCCAGGCATGGCTTAGCAGGGTGCGTCTGGCTCAGTGCCTTTCCCGTGTGGTGCTTCAGTTGCCTGTCAGGGCTACAGTCACTGATGGGCGGGCAGCTACTTCCAAACTGTTCCCAAGGGCTGATTGCAGGAAATTTGAGCTCCCTTGCTATGGGAGCTCCTCCATAGGGCTGCTCATCTGACAGGAATGCCAGCCAACAGGCTGCGTGAAGAAAGAGAGAAAATTAGAGCACAAACAAGCAAGAGAGCCCCCCCCACAAAAAAAACCCTCCAGCCTTTTTTTAAAAATTAAATCTATTGGGGCAACACTGGTTTATAAGATCATATAGGTTTCAGGTTTACATTTCTGTTATATGGTGTATATATTGCACTGTGTGCCCACTACCCACAATCAAATCATTTCCATCACAGTATATTTGGCTGCCTTTTCCCTTTACTCTCCCCTCACCCCCTTCCCTCTGGTAACCATAATGCTCCTTGTGTCTGTGAGTTTCAGTTTTATATCCCACAGAGGTGAAATTGTATGGTTCTTAGTTATTTCTAAAGACTTATTTCACTTAGCAAAATATTCTCAAGGTCCATCTATTTTGTCAAAAATGGCAGTATTTCATCTGTTCTCTATGACTGAGTAGTATTCCATAGTACACATGCACCACATCTCTTTCTCCAGCCCTCTATTGAAGGACATTTTGGTTGTCTCCATGTCGTGGCCACTGTGAATAATGTCTTAAAGAACATTTTGTGAATTTAACCTCAAAGGCAAGGAAAGTAAAGGCAAATATAAATGAATGGGATTATATCGAACTAAAAAGCTTTTGGACAGCAGAAAAAAACAACAACAAATAAAAGGCCACCAACCAACTGGGAGGAGATATTTGAAAACAACAGCTCTGATAAAGGGTTAATGTCCAGAATATATAAAGAACTCATACAACTCAACACCAAACTAACAAACAATCCAGTTATAAAATGCGCAGGGGATCTGAACAGGCACTTCTCCCAAGAAGATATATAAATGGCCAACAGATACATGAAAAGATGTTCAACTCCATCAGCTATTATGGAAACGCAAATCAAACTGCAATGACGTACCACCCTACACCCACGAGAATGGCTACTAACAACGAGACAAGTACTAACAAGCAGAGGAAAAGGAACCCTCATTCACTGCTGGCCAGAATGTAGATGGGCACAGCCACTATGGAAAACAGTATGGCAGTTCCTCAAAAAATTAAGAATAGAATTGTCATAAGACCCAGAAATCCCTCTTCTGGGGATCTGCTAAGAAAACTCAAAAACATTTGTTCACAAAGATATCCTCAATCCCTATGTTCATTGCAGCATTATTCCCTCCAGTCTCTATAACCTGACCTCTGAAGAGACGTATTGGTGCTCTTACTTATCCCACTGGTCAAGAAACCTGTCCTGCTGTCATTTAGAAGATGATTTTACCAGGTGGGAATAGAGAGATACATCTTGTGCATTGGTTATATATTTATATTATAGCCTCTAAATACTCAACTTTTAATTCTTATGTCAGGTTTAATATTTCTATTCCTGTAACTGTAAATACTTTTATCTTTCTACTCAATGTATTTCCTTCGACCTTTCATCCTTCCTTCCATCTTCCCTTCCTTTCTTCCATCTTTCCTTCAATCCTTCCTTCCTCTCTTCCTTCCCTGCACCCAGTCCACATTTGTCATGACCAAAAATGGGAAATGTGCATATAAGCATAAATGTTTTAAAAATATTATTTCTTGATTGGGATAGTATTAAAATACTTGGAAATAGACTCTCGGAGAGAAAAGTGCTTATTGTTCACTGGTACAATAGTATCTTCTCATCACAGAGGGCAGTATCTAGAATAAAAGCCTTTCTAGGTTTCAAATTTACCTTAATCCGTTTATGACAACTTTCATTTGCTAGAGAAATTGTACCATTGTCCCTTTAGAGTTAAAACAAATTTGTTTATTAGGAAAACTAGCAGTTATTACATATAAAGTTTTACTGTTTAGCATTAAGGCTAACAGGATAGGAGGAATAATATAAAACTTTTAGTGTCAGTTTTATATAAAACAGCTTAAACTGTTTTTAAATAAAGCTGTTATGTTAATGGGATAGTGGTGAGATAGTGATAATAACAAAACAGAGTTTAGAAAGGAGAGGAAGAAAGAAAATCCTTAATTGTTAAAAAAAATAATTGAATTTGAAAGTGCTTTCTGGTTAATAGTCTAGCTCCACCAGGGTTCAGTAGAAGAAACTGGCCACTCTAGGTATTTGAGCCAGAACAAGATCTAACCTGTGAGAGTTGGCGTTTACAAATTCACTGTAATTTGTCAGGTTGAGTTCGACTCTGGGGTGTCCGGGAAGGACTCCCAGAACACTGTAAAATGACCCACAGAGGGGCTCTGTCTAAGGCACAACTAAGAAGGTATCAGAACAGTGCCACAGAATCTTCTGAGTTTTAAAAATTTACCACTGATTTGTAATTTATCCATATAAAAGATAGGATAAAATTACCTCTCAATACCTACTAAGCTATAGATCAGACACTTCAGCGATAGTATAGAAAATTCCCACATCCGCACCACATTGCAAAAAGAAAATATCGAAAAAAAATGCAAAAAACCTTCTGTTTTATTTTCACATTTTACATCTCATGTAAAGTAAATGCATTCAAATGCCATGTTCTAATACACATCAAGGACCCTACCTGTAAGAGCATCTGAGGAACATAGTGTTCGTTTTCCAGGTCCTGCAGACTCAGTCTGGGAGTATCACACAAATGCTAAATGGCAGTCAATCACATGCAGCCTGCAAAGATTTTCTGTTTCAAGTGTGGAAGTGATGTTTTCTCCACAGCCTCCATCATTGTCCTCGAAAATATCTCTTCCCTGAATTGCCCCAGAATTAGGTACAACATACTCCATGTTTTTGTTACAACCATTTTTTAGTAGCACACTCAATAAAAATAAATTCTAATATCCTCTTTTGAAAAAAATAACACTCTCCCTTCTTGAAGAATAATCAGTTTACTAAAAGGGATACATCATTCAAAAATCACATTAATCCTATATGGCCAGGGCAAAGCTGGGCTGTCTAGAAAATATTTTGTCTTTAACAATACCTATACCTGAAAAGATACAAGAAAAAATTAACATATACAGGTTACTGAACATTTATTATGAATTTCAGATCACTAGTCATTATAATCCCATAAAATAAATATCGTTATTGCTTTTGTACAGATGAGGACACAGAAACTTAGAAACTTTAAACAACTTGCTTAAGGTTATACAGTAATCAAACTAAAGATCCACTATAAGAATTCAAGTTTTATTTTATTGCATAATGGTCATCAGTGTATGTTCTTTCTAAAGACTTTGTGTCATATTGATACATTTAAATTATTTAATAGGCATTAAATACAGTTTGCATTCCCGTGGGATCCAGAACTTTATCTAAACTGAACCCATCCTCTGTGCTTACACTTTCCTTGACTACAAGGGGTGAGAGGAGGAAAAGGGGTGGAAAATGGAGAGGTAAAAAACACATGATTGTGTTTATTTTTAATCTGAATACTTTACTTGTAAGACATAGTACTATTTTAATAGAATTAAAATCTGGGTTATTTTCTCTGCCACTATACTTTTGGTTGCATGTAATAGATGTGTAACAACTCAATTTAATTAGTAAGGGGTTTATTTTCCTGGTGTAATGGTAAGTACAAGGAAAACTAGTTCGGGGATGGTGTATCCATCCTTTTCTGCCATTTTTAGCATATGATTGCCTCCTCTCACAGTTGTAACCTGGCTGCTCCCCTTCTGGCCATCCCATCTGTTGTGCAGGCAGGTAGCCAGGAAAAGGGCAAGTGATGAAGAGCAGAGTGTGGGAGGTAAAGAGAGAAGTCAGCGGAACCTGTTCTCAATTAAATAGCTTCTCCAAAAGTCCTGCTCAGCAACTTTTGCTCCTATTTTATTCAACAGGACTACATGTCATGGCTATGTGTTACATGTAGAAAATATGATCAGTAAGACTCACAAATGAGTGTTTTGTTTGGAACAGAAGGGTATTTTTAGTAAATTCATAACAGAAATGATTATTATCCTGAAATGTTAAGTGGCTAGCTTCCTAGGACCTTTAGAAAACCTAATATATTGTATTTAATTGTTTTCTTTATTTTTATTGTTAATGCTATTACAAATGTCCCCATTCTGCCCACCCCCCTTGCCTACTTCCACCAGTGGGTGAACAAAAGCCTTCAGAAACTGGGTGAATTTACCCTCTCACAGAGAGCTCCATGCTGTGGGAATTATGCACTGTGTAGTGTCCCCCTCCCCCGCAGGGCACCCTGTCTACAGGGGGTCAGTAGAATGCAAGCAGCAAGTGTCCGACACCCTGGTGAAAGGGTCAGAGGAGGTGAGACAGTGCAACATGGGAACTGAGGGAGATCTGAAAAGGAGGGAGAAACAACTCAGAAACCCAAAGGTTAGGTATAAATTCACCTTGAATTCTAGTTGAGCACTGAACTACATATACGTCAGGAAGAAATTCCAAAGAATCCGGAAAAACAACAGACAGAATACTGAAGAAAAGCAGTCAGTGTTTCAGTTGCTTCTCAGTGAAGAGGAGATGCTATCTAGAGTTTGAACCCACTAAGTTGGTGGGGTTTGGTACAGAAGTTGGCCATTGTCTTCAAACAATGGAAAGGACCGTGTCCTGAGAGTCAAAGACTAAGACTTCACCCTGGGATTCATGACATAATTACATAATAGACTGACCTAAACAAAGTCCACAAGTTCAAGGTTATCCATTAATAATTTATTTGCTAGAATAGAAATCAGTACTCATATAGAGCAGATAACAGGAATTGTCTTTGTAATTCATCTTCTACATTGTCCAGGTTTCTTTTCTTTTCTTTTTTTTAAAGATTTTATTTATTTATATTCAGAGAGGGGAAGGATGGGAGAAAGAGAAGGAGAGAAACATCAGTGTGTGGTTGCCTTTCATGTGCCCCCTACTGAGGGCCTGGCCCACCGAGGCATGTGCTATGACTGGGAATCCAACTGGCAACCCTTTGGTTCTCAGGCCGGTGCCCAATCCACTGAGCCACACCAGCCAGGGCTACAATGTCCAGGTTTCTAGAAGTTCTCAAGTAGGTTAAACTAAGCTACAATGATAGAAATTAGAACAGTGGTTTTCAGGGTAAGGGGGATTCTTAACTAGAAAAGGGAATAAGAGAACTTGTGGGGATAGTGATAATGTTCTTCACATTAATTTGACTGTTCATTACACAGGTATATTTACCAAAACTCATCAAACATTGTAGTTAAAATCTGTAAGTTCAATTTATGCAACTTATACCTAAAATGAATGAATGAATTTCCCCTGGTTTGTGAATGATATATAGAAATAATTTTGCATATTTGTTACTCATAAATTATTAAAATATTTAAAATCATAATAATTTAGCAATGGTAGCCAAGATTTCTTTGATATTTCTCTTCTTTCCTTAATGTTATATACATATAGTTCCCCAATAATTTCAAATCTCATTTAGCAATCCTTTTCTTTAATATTACTATCTTCTAATTTAGAGAATTATTATCATCTTCTCCCTTTGATTTGAGTGTAAATGGCATAAAGGTGTAGCAGTAAATACATTATGGATCAGTAATTCAGTGATTCTCACTCATGCTATGTTCTGGATCAGTGAACCCAGCATCAATTTCACAATAAACTGCCTTCTGCTCTGGCTGCATGTTTTCCTCTTTACACCCTGCGTCATACACAGCAATAATGGAAATTAAAGCTCTTTTATCCTGGTACATACATGGAATATACAGAGTACATAAAATATTTCATTTTCATAGGAACTCTCTAGAGTTGAAATTCTCCAGTTTAAAACAGAGAAGAAAAAATACAGAATACTCTCACCAGAAAAGAACAGCAACATTATTGTTCAGATCCAAGCAAAGAACCTGCAGAATAAACTATGCTCATTCCATTTACATTTTTGCTTTGATTGAGGATCTTCAGGACTTGTCTTCTGTAAACAGTGATGCTGCACTTGATGTCTGAAGAGAAAGTTTTTGATGGTTTTAGTTTTAATACAAAAAATGTATAAAGACCAAGAAATTTTTCATCATCCTGTCTTCATTTCACAAATGAAATAACATTCCACTACTTCAGGTAAAAGTACACTGGTGTGCATGTATTCATAAATCTTTTATTTTGACACAAATCTCTTGGGGGATAAAACTCCAGTGTAAGCATGAATGATTTTAATTTCTTAACATCTTTCTTCCCTACACACAAAATGCATTGATAAGTTCTTGGATTTCACAATTTTGTCTTAGTTTTGCAGAGTGAAGAACTTCATATGTTAAGATGATTTACACCAAAGCCTTAATTTTACAAGAAAGTAAAAACAGCATCCCAGAGTAATGAAGTAAACTGCCAGCCCACAGCAAGTTAGACAGGGTAAACTGGAACTCAGATGGTACCTTCCAGTAACATGCATCTTAGACTCTGAGCATTTAAACAATTTTTGTGTGTAATTCTCTACACTTCAGGTTTTGCCTTTCATATGATATGCTCTGAGCCAATCCGAGCCTTAGCATGAATCTAGAACTAATTCACTTAAGTGAGGCAACATCCTGACCTGGAACACACCTGAGATGAAAGAAGGGAACGATTGGACATGGTTTATGCTGCATGAAATTTAAATAGAGATGCACCTTGAGATATTTCCTTAGAGTTTGTAAAGTGGTATCGCATTATTTGTTCAAAGATACTTTTCTAATAAAAAAACAATTTTTATTTTCATCTTTGTCTGTAGACCTAACTCTTGCCAGGAACACAGCAGGGCTTTCAAATTATAGGCTTTAGTATTTTTAGATACATTTAACACGGGCTTACTAAAATGTTATTCATGTCATCTTCACCTCAACCCCATAATACTATTCTCTGAATTTTTAATTGTGGTCAAGCACTTCTCCTATATGATTATATCCATGTATCAAATGAACTTGTATTTGAAGCAAAATTTAACTCATCCTTTTCTGTATCTTCACCAGTAAAGTGGAGATGTTTTCAGATAATATTTCTTTGTTCCTTTTAAGATTTACACTTCTTGAGACCCTCTGCATGCATTTATCTTTTAAGAGTTGAAAATCAGGTCTTATTCTATAAGCCAGTGGGACTTCATAATTTAGTAATAATTATTGGTGTTTTCCTTCCCTAAGCTATCTAACATGACAAATATTTCTTGCCATTAGTCATGACACTATTTTATTCAATAATCATCAGCTGGGGAGTTAACTCACTCTGCATTCTATTTTTTCAACCATTGTATTATTGAATATTCTTTATTGTTTTTTATGAGACTGTGTCCTATAAGATATAGAATTTGTTCTGTTCTTTCAATGTTTGTTTGTTTTTATTTCTACATTCTCTTTCCTTGGCTAAGATGAACCTAATTTTCCAAAAATAAAGGAGCTCTCTTCAAGTCTGAGGAAGCAGGAGCTGAACAATGAGATTTACCTTCAGAGAAAATATAAGGAAAGATATTGAAAACTGTGGGTTTTTTTATGTGAAGTTTTTTTGAGTTAAAATTACTCTTTTTTTCTCTATATAGTTCTCTAAGATGGTAGATTGTACAAGAATGTAGCTACTGCTATATGAATGTTTTATTCATATTTGTGACTTTTTAATTGAATTTATTAGGGTAACATTGGTTCACAAAATCATGCAAACTTCAAGTGTACAACTCAACAAAGCATGATTTGCACACTGCATCATGCTCCCACTGTCCCAAGCAAAGTTTCTTTCTGTCCCTATTTTCCCCCAATTTGCCCCTCTCCACCTATTTCCAACCTCCTTTCCCTCTGGTCTCTGGCTGTCACCACACAGTTGCCTGTGTTTAAATATATATATTTATGTGCATAGATATAATTTATAAATTACATATATACATTTATATGTATATAAATGCAAATATATCTTTATATATACATATATGTATGTGTTAATGTGTAATGTGTATGTGTATATACATATATGTATATATATTATATATATACATTTTTTCTTAATCCCTTCACCTTCTTTCATACGGCTCCCCAACCCCCTTCTGTGACTTTTTAATTTTATTAAAAATTTGTGCTAGTAGCAATGAACTCTCTAAAGAATCAAGATGGTTAATTTTATGTGTCAGAGGGAAATATCTGCTGGGCAATGGTGCCCAGATATTTGGACAGACATTGCTCTGTTCTGTGAAAGTATTTTTTTTTGTAGGAAATTAACATTTTAACTGATGGACTTTGAGTAAAGCAGCCCTCCCTATGTGGTGCTCCTCATCCTATCAGTTTGAAAGTCTTAATAGAAAAAAAAACTGACCTTTCCAGAGTAAAAAGAAATTGTGCCAACAGACTGTATGGACTCTGTGACTCGAACTGACTTACCCGGAAGATTTAGATTTACAAAGCCTCCATAATCATAAGACCCAATTTCTTAAAAATCTCTTTCATACACACTCACACACACACACACACACACACACACAATCATGAATCATATTGTTGAATGAGACCTTATGGAAATATGGAAATCAGTAATAAGAACTATTTTAAAAATATCATGAAATTAAAAAAATAATGTATTATATATAAGGTCTGTCCAGAAACTATCCAGCTGTGCAATATGGAAACTAGAGACATTTTTTGAAGAATATACAAGATACAAGAAACATTGTACATAGGACAATGACACCTTAGTCCCCTTCACATTAGGAACCTTAGGGCCTCACATAGTTCTTCCAGCATTTCTTCCACTGTTCAAGACACTCTGTAAAATCCTTTGTTGGAATTGCCATCAATTGCCCCATCATGTTTTCCAGAATCTCATCGATAGTGTGGAATCTTTTCCCATTGAAAAGTTTTGGGAAAAGCCAGAAGTCACAGAATGCCAAATCTGGGCTCTAGGGGAGCTGACTCACATGGGTGATTGATGTTTCACTAAAAAAACTCTTCATGAGATGTGATGCATGAGTAGGCACATTGTCATGATGAAGCTGCCTCCATAGAGGAATGTTCAAGCAAAATTTGATGCAGATTCATTGCTTTACTTGCTCAGTCATTTTTAATATGATGGCTACACAGTACACATGCTCTCTTGGCTGGCATCTACCACTCCTACTGACTAGTACAGCAGAGTCTTCGTTGTTCACATATGCACATTCTAGTCCACTCTCCTTGGCTGCCAGGTTACATCGATGTTGTGCAAACCGTTCTTGTTATATTAACAATGACTGAACTTTTTCTGAACAGATGCCATATATTTTATATTATAGTTATATGTCATATAATTATATATGTATATATACAAAATCTGTTGGATTTATTTCTCTGTATAAGTAACACAGATAATATTGTCAATTTCAGATATCAATAAAATACTGCTAATGCTTTCCTTGAAAACAACTTCTCCAATCTTCATATTTTTAATGAGTAATCTGTCATACACAAATAGGTATTAAATTATTATTTGAGTTGAAAATGTGACCTCAAACTTTATTTAAACTAAAAGTTTAAATTTCAAACTAAAAATTGAGGTGTTTGTGTTGAATTTTCTTTTATCTTAAATGACATTGCTCCCTTCTTTTGATTCATTTTTCTCAGCCTGTGATGATAAAGGAGCTTTGCATCTCACCCGGGGACTCAAGAGAAAGTGTTATTAGCAGGAGTTTTCTATAAGAAAATTGCACTGAGCCATATGGGTTTTCCAGATTTCACTGTATTACAAATGGGGATTTTAGAAGGGTCAAGGGAAATAAACTACTTATACCCACAGTGGAGACTGTTTGAGACATCTAAGGAGGAGGATCAAGACAATATTAATGTCAGTGTTTTCTCTTTCAAAGGTGTCTTTAGAATTTGCTCTGAAGATATTTGAGGAAATGTGAAAATTGTAACTATTTTACTGAGTTTTGAAGAAACCTCATTATGTATGAATGCAATTTTTGAAGGATTTAATGTAGCAGTAGGATGAAAAATAACGCATTTTAATAAGAAAAAAGAATAGAATATCTACTACAATTAAGAGTTTTAAGTGGGCCATGTATACAGTTAATAGGCTATTTAGCCCCTGGCACTTGCACAAGTGATTTCTTGCTTTGCCCATGACATCACGCCCTGCATTGCCATTACTATTAGAATCATTAATTGCCTATTTGCCTGTTTCAATTTGTACAGATGTCATAGCTGTAATTAGATATCCTGCCCATTTCCCTCCACTACTGTCTCATTTTATTTCTTTAATTCTATTTTAAGAATTTAAGACTATTCCATTTTGGCCAAGTCATATTCCTCTAGTTAGCTCATCACGGATTGCATAAGCACAGATTGATTTAGTTTTTTTTTGTATTTCTTCATATTATTAGTTCCTATTTCTCCATAAGGTCTCATTCAACATTATTTTTTCAAAGGCTGTCTTTCTCATTTTGAATTCCCAGAGTAAACACATAGAATCCAAGGGATTCAGTACCAGAAGAGTCTTTAAGAGTTTACTGTTCATTTTATTAGTCTGATGCTCAGCACTGGCTATGTAATTTGTAAATTTTAACACTAAATAAAAATGTGGTGCTTCTTGTCCAAGAAATTAAGAATTTCAAGACAGTGACTGCAGAGCATTGGACTAAATTATAGCCCCCTTTCCGGGATCTGCAACTGGCCAGCTCACACAGGAAGCCATCTTGAATTTCTCCCCAATCATCCTTACCGAATGGTTACTGGGCCTCTGTTTAGACATTTCCAGAGACAGAAAATTTACAGATTCTCAAATTCGGCCACCCACTCCTTAATCCACCAGTTTTTTCTATTAGAGAGTGTTTTCTTATCCTTTCAAAATAAGGATGGGGAGAATGATGGCACATGACTAATTACTGATGCTTATAATTATTATTACTTTTCTCACATTTTTCTTATGTCCAGTGTCTCTTAAGGCAAACATAAGGAAGGAACGGAAATGATTTGGCCATCTCTCCCACTTTGTTACTTTTGCTCTCTTCATCTTCTTTACCAAATAGTTCTCTCTTCTCTCCTACAATGAAAGTGAATGGCATCCCTAATATTACCTCCAATATCAGTTTTTAAAGGAAATGAATAGGCTAAGAGATGAGGGAGACAAAAAGATATGATGCCCTCCAACCTAATCATTACTGGGTACAAATTAGGTGTCTGAAATATAAGCATTGCTAGAAATTCTAAATGTAAGGACGTCATTGTCAAAATGAACCTGTATGAATCGACTTATTCATTGTGGTATGAATAATAAAAGAAACTAAAGGTCTTTTCAATGTAACCTTGATTAAATAATTAAATGAATTATTTTTATGCATTCAGTCTTACTCATATTTTCACATTTGTCTCTTAGGTACTGTATAGATGAACTGTATCATTTTAGGCACTTAAAATGGCATTTTTATTCAATGTTTTTGTTAATCCTGTTATATATACTTAGCATGACCTCTTTCTCCTTGCCTGTTATATCTTGTTCAACTCCATACTACTTTCTTTCTCCTCTAATTCTGAATCTCTCACCCTCTCTTCAATTAGATATAACATCTTTCTTATTTGAATTCTTATTTAAACTTGGTTTGATCTTTCCATATTGCATTTTGTATCTTATCCACCTTCTATACCTGAAGGTCACCTTTACAGCATATAACATAACCTATCCCAAAGATTAATTTCATGTATTGATCAAAATATGATAAACCATAATTTTGCTTTTTGATTTTGAATGATACTTATTGAATTTCATTGTAATACATGCAAAAATTATTTAAAAAAAAAACACTCCCCCAAATCATAAAGAAAAGTGTTCCTAGTTTTACTGATTCAGTTTTTATGTATAAATATTTTGGCTTTATATTCAAATAAATATTTATCTTTGACAGAATATTTTTAGAAGCTTAATATTGGTTGTTTATTTAAAAGTAGTGAAAAATCTTTATAGTTTTCTCAACACCAGTGTAAAATTTGCTTTGACAAGTTGACTTCTGACACATTTGTGACTTTACACTCACACATACTATAAGCTAAGTAGCTGTTGGTATGAGCTTACAGCAAAGTCTGGTGATGATTCTTTTTTCAGTTTTGCATTTTGGTGAAACTGATGACTTAAAAATTATATATATATTTTACTTATTAAATGATAATTTAAGCATACATTTCAAAGGAACTTATGATTTATTGAAGCACCATCATAAAATTTTAAAAAATGGTCATAAATAATAAGTTTGGGAATATATTACTAAAACCATTTATTAAAATTAAAGATAATCATGAAAACCCCTAAACTCAGATAATTTTTATATACTTTCACTTTGACAAGTTTTTATGTTAAATATTGCTATAACTTTAATTTTAAATCTTGTCTACAAAGTTAGATGTGTATTTTAATTTATAGTATTGTATTATTAATTAAAATAATACATCAATGTCATGATTCTATAGAATTTAAACACATTAATTAATTAAATTTAATGTAGTTGCACAAATATATTTTAATTTTCTTCAAAAAATCTTAAACTTTAAATTAAGGAAATTTTTGCTAGTGTGGTCATCAGAATTATCAGTTTTGTACTATTTCAATATGAGTCCTGTATAGACATTCACATGAATTTATTTTTTTGCATATTATATACTTACAGATCCTATTCTGTTTTTCATTTCTTCATTAACCTTTACATAGTGTTGTGCTTAAATTAAATATTTCAATGCCATGTTGTGAAATAATCTTTTATAGTTTCTCATAGATAATGGAAAACTACTCTGTAGGTATAATTCCATAAAGATGTATTTTCTATTCTTGAAGTTTTTATATGTATTTTGTTAACCCAACAACATTTATTAAGTTTTTACTGTTCTCCTGGGAGTATACTGTGTACTGAAACAATATATATATATTTATATGTATAGTCATACTTGTCATAAAATTTTTGATTTAAACATAAACAGATAACTGAATTTTTGTTAGTGCTATTGAAGACAGCTTGTTGAAATGATGCGCTTTGTCTGGGAAAGTTGAGGGAGATTGCAGAAGTGATATTTAAACTGAACTTAAAAAGTGACTTGGACTTGAAAAAAACATGAAAAGATGTATACACCAAATGAAAGCAATAGCATATAAATTTATTTATTCAATCAAGAAATAGTTATTGAGCATCTCCTGTCTGCCGGGGACCCATGAGGCAATGCGTCACAACAGAGGCTAGAATGTGCTAAAAATTCACGCTTGGTAGGAGCCCTGAAATTGGGGGTTGGGCCTGGAAGGTGTTGGGATGGAATGAGAATGAGCAAATAGGTCGAAGACAGATTGTGCCAAGCTATGGAAATTAGATTTTATATTGTATAAAATAAAATTATTCGGCAGTTGGGTGGCATGAAGTGTTTTACTTTTACAAAGGTAACGCTGACAGCTGTGTAGAAAATGATATAGACTGAGGAGAAGTGGGGTGTCAGTGAAGAACGCTGAGAGGGTGTTGTTGTAATCGCTCCAGGGAGAAATGATGATGACCCAGACCTAAACAGTGACAGGGGAATGGAGAGGATAGACTGACTCTGATAGACATATTTGGGGGAGAACTGACAATACTGAGTGGCAGGGAATTGTAGTGTCAATCATAGTAAAATGTTTTCTAAGAAATACACAATATAAAAGCATGTGCCCTATAAACATACTTGTATATTGGTACTCTTGACATAATTATTTTGATGAGCTTGTATCTCAAGATTAAAGAGAATGTGGATTGACAGTGTTGGCGATGGGAATAGAAAGCTTTACTTTATGCAAAACATGGGAATTTCAGGATCTATGCTGGAGTCCATTCTTTTATTCTAAGAAAGGACGGAGGTTGACGCTGAATCCAGTTAATGACAGAACCCACGTCTCTGGACTCTTGATTTGAGGCATCGAAGTTGGCTTAAGTTATTTCATTGTGTAAATGAGTATGTTCATGTGTTTTTGGAATAATATTCATTCCTAATTTGTTAATACCTAGAATCTACCACTTTTAACTGTACTGTATATAGTAGGCCTGTGGTATATATTTGATGAGTGAACATATGTTTTTGAAGGAATGAAAAAGTAAATAATGATTGTCTCAATTTGCTATATTTTAGTTTATTATTTTTGAGGGGCAGTAGAGATGTTATTAGCACTTGCCTTAGTACATGATAAAAGAAATAGAATTTTGCCATTCTTAGAATTTTTGAACAAAAATTTTTCAATGAAATGTATGTGCAATGGAATATTACTCAGCCATAAAAAATGAAAGCTTGCTCTCTGCAACAACATGGCTGGACCTAGCAGACATTATGCTAAGTGAAATAAGACAGAGAGAGACAAGTACCATATGATTTTACTTATATGTGGAATCTAAAAATAAATAAATAAATGAACAAACAAAACAGAAACAAACTCACAGATACAGAGGACAAATTGATGTTTGCCAGAGTGGGTAGGGGGATGGATGAAAAAGGTGAAAGGGATTAAGAATTACAAATTTCCAGTTATAAAAATAGTTACAAGGATATAAAGTACAGCATAGGCAATAAACTCAATAATATTATAATAACTATGTATGGCATCAGATGGGTACTAGATTTGTTTGGTTGATCATTTCATAAGGTATATAAATACTCACTATATTGTATACCTGAAACTTCTATAATAATGTATGTCAAATATAATTTGAAAATAAATTTAAAAGTGACAGTTTTACTTCTTCATTTCCAATTTAGGTGAACTTTTATTTCTTTGTCTTGCCTGATTGCTCTTGCTAGGATTTCTGGTACTATGTTGAATAAGAGTGGTGAGAGTGGACATCCCTGTCTTATTCCTGACAAAGGAAAAGATCCTAGCTGTTCATGATTGAGTATGAATTAGCTGGTGGTTTGTCATATGTGGCTTTTATTATGCCACAGTGCTTTCCTTCTATACCCATTTAATTGAGTGTTTTAATTTTAAACAGATGTTGTATCCTATGATTTTTTCACATTTATTGATGTGACCATATGATTTTTATTCTTAATTTTGTGTGTGTTGAACCATCCTTGTGCCCCAGGTATTAACCCCGTATGATCATGAAGTATTGATTTTTTAATGTGTTGTTTTATTCCATTTGCTAGTATTTCATTTATAATTTTGCATCTGCATTCATCAGAGATGTCAGTCTGTAGTTTTCTTTTTTGCATGTATTATCCTTGCCAGGTTTTGGTATCACAGCTATGTTGGCTTCATAAAATGTATAGGAAGTATTGCTTCTCCTACAATTTCTTCGAAGAGTTTGAGAAGGGTAGGTTTTAAATCTTTGAGTATTTGGTAGAATTAACCAGTAAAGCCATGTGGTCCTGGACTTTTACTTTTGGGGAGGGTTTTTTTTTTTTTTTTCATTTACAGTTTACATTCAGTATTGTTTCATATTAGTTCCAGGTGTGCTGTATAGTGGTTACACAATCATATATTTTACAAAGCACTCGCTGTGATGTTTCGGGGACCCAAATGGCACCACACATGGTTATTACAATATTATTGACTATATTTTCTATGCTGTACTTGATCGTTGTTTCAATTTCCTCACTGTTGATGGATCTATTTAGATTTTCCACTTCTTCATGATTCAGTCTAGAAAGATGATATATTTCTAGGAACTTTGCCATTTCTTCTAGGTTGTTAGATTTGGTGGTCTATAGTCTTCCATAGTATTCTCATACGATCTATTGTGTTTCTGTGGTGTCTAAGGTAATTTCTCTTTCATTTCTGATTTTGCTTATTTGAGTCTTTTCTCTTTTTTCCATAGTTAGTCTAGCCACAGCTTTATCAGTTTTATTAAATGAACAAACAAGAAAAACAAACAAAAACATATAGATACAGGGAACCGAGGTAAGAGGGATGAGTATAGTAAAGGGGGCCAAATACATGGTGACAGAAGGTGATTTGACTTTGGGTGGTGGGCATACAATGCAATATACAGATTGTGTATCATAGTAATGTACATCTTAAATCTATATAATTTTATTAACCAATGTCACCCTAATGAACTTAATGAAAAGTAAATTAAAAAAAACTAGAAAACAATGTGACAAATGAAGCCAGCATCTAATATAAAAAGTGCATAGTAAACAAAGAGATTTGAAGGTTTTTTGAGGAAAAGGAAGGTAACAATATTTTGGAACATATTCATATACACAAAAAGATATAAAAATAGTTTGATGTTTCCATTGGCATCTACTGAAATAGATTGTAATATATGTGACCTGATTTTATTTTAACACTTTAAAATAGAATTAAAAATGATTACAACCCCATACAGAGTACTAGTTTTGATTTTAAAAGGAGGATGAAGGAGGAAGTAACAAATAGATGCATTTAAATAGAACACTTTAAATTAAGATCTCCTCAGATGAAAAAAAATAAAACAACTTTCTAAGTTTCAGGCTAAACATTTGCAGATTTTTTTGGCATAGGCAAAACAGACTGAAATATATTCGAGGGTAGGGGAAAATACAGTCAAGCAATGTGCCAATGGACTAGAAGAGAAGCAGGAAAATTCTTTGGTAGTTTCCGGGCTAAACGCTATTTTGGTGGCTACAGTGAGCGCCCTGCTTGTGTGAGTTCATTCAGAAGCAGAGCTCCCTGGCTCTGAGCACACGCCCCTGGATAATGCAGGTCGGGTCTGCACTTCGGGTTCAGGACAGAAGGAGGGATTGTGACCAGACTTCAGAGCTGGCCCTCCCATGGTCTGTGAGGTTTCGGTCTATACACATTTCTGCTCCGTGGCTGGGCTGCTATGATAACAGAATCAATTTGGCTTCTAGAGCAGGTGTGTTCTCTCTGAAGAAGTACTTTACAGAGGTAATTGTCCCTCTAGTCCTCCATTTATCAACAAAACACCAATAAAAATGAAAAGTAAAAGTTATGAAATTACAATTTCCTGAGTGAGATATTTGAGACACTGGGAAGATTCTTAATATTTTTTTTTGAAATTAAGGTATTCATGGAAGGATTCTCTGCATTAATAAAGGAGTATAAATTTATCCCAGATTTGGAATTTTGATAATAATAGGAAAGCAAGTAAAATTAAGGTCTAAAGATATGTTTGTTTAGTGTATATTTTATTAAGTTTCTAACCTGTTATTTTGTTTAATTATTGAAAGTGCAGTTACACTTATTTATTTGAATACTCTGGGTTTACAAAATAAGAAAAAAATTGTAAATGCACGTCTCTGGGATGGAAAAAAATGTCCTAATTTTGCAGATTATATTGTTTGCTACACAGATTCACAGAAGATGTGGAGTGAATTTTAAAGTAATGAAATATACAATAGATATATTTAAAGAACAAATAAAATTCAAAGGAAAAGTGAGTAATGTATGAGTTCCCTTTGTGTGCTTTTTAATCTCCCTGTTCATGTATAGACATTGAAAGTCTGCTTTGGTGATATAGTTGGTGGCAGTCTTAGGCTTTACAGACTTTTGATGGATGGAATCATGAATTTATTGATTCAATATTCTCAAAATACCCCAGATGCAGATGTAATACAATAAGAGCTTATAGAATAGTAAGAACTAGTTATGATATATTTGAGTATTTTAATCCTTAGTAAATTTTGGATCTCAAGATATTGTCATGATCTGTTATAAAAAGATCTAAATTAATTTGTTGAAAGCATCATCTGCCTATATGCAAATTTGGGGAGGGTGTTTCTAATTGACATGCCAGATTCCACACAGTGTAACTAAATTGTCACAGGAGATTTAAAGCAATTATCTTGAGCAATCTGGTCAAGACAAATTTATAATTACCAACAAATATTTATGAAGTGCCCACTGAGTGCCTAGCTTCATATGAGCTGCTGCATATCTGCTGAAATCTCTGGAAGTGGATCTCGTAAGGATTGGGATTGGGGGCAGGTATAGAAGATAAAATTCCCATCAAAAAAGAAATTAGTTTCTAAGTCTACAAAAAGGGTAAACTAGGAATTCAAACATTTTTCTTTATAGTTCTATTTATTGTATTTATGGTAATTTGAAAATAGAGCATTTGCTTAAGTTAGATTTTGAATGTCAGCTATTTAAAAAGAATTCTTTATTTTAAGGAAGATTACAGTATTATATTGGATCACTAGTCGTATTTAGAATTAACAAATTTATATTGCTGTGAGATACTCTAAAAATTCAAGAAAAAAATCAAAGGTGATAGAGTCCTGACTTAGGGACTATTTTCATTAATGATATGGGGGGTGGGTTGTGGTTAAGCAAATCTCTGGTAGCAAAAATTATTTTATTCTTGAATTATTTGCCTGTGCACATAGATTTCTAAAATAAAATCTTGTATTTCCACTGCTCTTTTTTATAAACTTGTTTAATGTACAGTAATATATTTTACACCATAACCCATTCATTGCAATGGGTCTTAAATTTTTGGCTAAGAAACAACATAATATGTTGTGATTATTTCTATTTTATTTATTTCATTTTAAAATTCTGCAACTTACTACATTTATTTTATTACATACCAATCACCAAAGGGTGGTGACATGAGGTTCGCAAATGACTTTTCTAGAATTTTGAGGAAAGTAAATCAAAGGATAACAAAAAAATCTG
This sequence comes from Tonatia bakeri, assembly GCA_004024845.1. NCBI lineage: Eukaryota > Metazoa > Chordata > Mammalia > Chiroptera > Phyllostomidae > Tonatia > Tonatia bakeri. The sequence continues at coordinate 99,716 of PVIA01002197.1, read as the reverse complement.
GACTTCATAGAAATTAAGCATTTAGACACCTGGGTCTACATTCTAAATACACAGTAGGTATTTTGTTCTTGTAATTTTAGGTATTGAATTCAATTTCATATTATTCTTTAGTGGTCTTGATGCTAAGTAACCATTTGTCACACCGACTTTAATATAACCAGTTTGGGAGTAAGTGCAGCATCTCTCATGTATTCATCTTTATTTATTTATTTTTAAATTTATTTTAATCATTGTTCAAGTATATTTTTCTGCCCTTTACTCCCATTCCAGCACACCTACCCATCCCTCCCCACCTCCCTTCCATTTCCACCTCCCACCCTAGTTTTTGTCCATGTGTTCTTTCTATTTGTTCCTGTAAACCTTTCCCTTTTCCCCTGAAACTCCCTCCTCTCTCCCCTCTGGTCACTTTCTGCCTGTTCTCTATTTCAGTGTCTTTGACTATATTTTGCTTGTTTCTTTGTTTTGTTGTTTAGGTTCCTGTTAAAGGTGAGATCATATGGTATTTGTCTTTCACTGCCTGATTTATTTCGCTTAGCATAATGTTTTCCAGCTCTATCCATGCTGTTGCAAAGGGTAGGAGCTCCTTTTTTCTTTCTGCTGCATAGAATTCCATTGTGTAAATGTACCATAGATTTTTGATCCATTCATTTACTGATGGGCACCTAGGTTGCTTCCAGCACTTGGCTATTGTAAATTGTATGCTATGAACATTGGGGTGCATAGGTTCTTTTGGATTAGTGTTTCAGCATTCTTAGAATAAATATTGCCTTGACTCTAGATAGTTGAAGCTAATGAATTGGTAGGACAACATGCTTCTCTATGTGTTAACATTGGCTATGCTGTGTGAGAGAGTGTGAACTCGTCCTGTTGTTTAGCAAAAGAACAATAGACAGTGTTTCCGACTCTGTGGCTCAGGTTGGCATCTCAGACATGACAGACGGACTTCAGGGGCTCCCTAGTATCCATTGTTTGGTGATAGCTCAATCCTCAGTCCATAAAGATGGATGAAAGGTTAAATTATCAATTTATTACCAATTAAAATATTTTGCTGCATTCAGCACAACAAATTCATATTTTTCTTTTATTATATATGTGACATATATATTTTAGAGTTACATGTGTTAAAAATTGTACTTTTAATGTAAATTAAAATAACAAAGAACCAATGCAAGAATGTAATGAAGTGCAACCATTCTGAAATTGAGTAAAAAATAGGTGTGCTGGGAACTATGGCAACTTGATGTAGACTAAACCTACTGAACTCACATGTATTGTGATTAACACTGAAGGGCAAAAGCAGGCCCAGGATTTTCAGAGGTACGTATTTTCCAAGAGAACTCATGAATTTGGATGTGAAATCTCCCTGCTTAAACACAGAAAACTGTGAAGTCCAAACCCACACTTCTGTGGACAGGATGAAAGTAATCTGCAAGCATAAAGATTGTACTCTAGAAGGATATGAAACACGTCACCACTTGAATTAGTTATAACCTGGAATAGAAACTGTAACCTCATACTTATAAAAATATTTTTATTTTAATTTTTCCAAAAGGAAAATTACTTTTTATTCTAAAACATTTTCCTTGTTATTTGCATGTTTGTTTCTGGACAGTACCTGAAATTGATGTTGTACCAAATAGGTCCATATTAAATCATTATAAAGCACATAATAATAGACATCTAATTATAAAATAATTCATATTTTTACCTTTTAAGTCATCTAAGATGGCAATGATGGAAAGAAGAGATAAAAAATATAATGCAGGTGGGTAAAGAAATGTTTAAAAATTATGGCTGTTCAAAAGGCAGATTGATCAAAAATCTTTATATTATCACTTTTTTCTACAGGATTCACTAAAATATGATTACAAAAATTATTTCAGTTTTTTTTGTTTGTGTTGTTTTTATTTCTTGTTTTTTTGTGCCAATAATAGTGAACAAAGTAAAACAATGAGAGAGAATATATGTAGAGAATAAAGATTTCTGAAAAAAAGAGAAGAAGGAGTATGTGTAGGGAAGGCAGATTATAGAAACAAGAACTAGATGGACAGGTAAGAGGATATTATAGCTTATAGCACATGTGAAAAAGGCCACATGTGAAAATGAAACTATTCTGTATTGAACCATAGAGAAGCTCAGGACTTCAATGTTGGAGGCACTGGAAGAAAGAAATGAGAAATGGGACAGGAATTAGATTGCGTTATTGACATGTCATTTGACACTTCCAAATCACTGTCCTACTCCTCCTGACTAGAATGTGGCAGAGGCAGACTCTGCATCCCATAGCACAAGCTCTCTCCATTGAAGTTTAATAATGAATAAAAATGATATAAACACATTGGAAGGAAAGGAAAAGAGGATAAAAAGAGGAATATGAAGTGCTAAATCCATAAAAGAGCTGCATAAACGTGTTAGAGATACCAGAATACACAAGAAGGTAAGAAAAGACTGCATCAGAAAAGTAGGATTTGGGGTCAGTGTTAAAAACAAATGGTGTTGCTTTTGACTATACACACAGCATGTGTACATTCTTCGACTTTTTAAATATATGCATGCATAATTTTGTTTGAAATATTTTTCCAAAGATAATTTGATTTGTAAAATTCAAGAAAATTATGGAAACCACTGATAAGAGTCCACTGAGTTAAGATGGGCAGCTGAATAAAAGTGTCCAGGAAAATGCTGTGGACCTGACAAAATATGCCAGAGATTTCCTTTTGGTATCTACTGTTTTTAAATATTTTTGATCATTTAACCTAAAGTGATATCACTGTGAGATATGTGTGGCTGGATATTGTTGTTATTTTTTTCTGTTGGTATTTTTTTTCCCAAGTCACCATTCAGTAAACATACAGAAATGCTGACTTTACACGTCAGCTTCTGAAAAATGTGTGGCATACTGGACAGAGAGAGCAGGAGCAGTGCTCTTGCCTTTGTACCTCATAGGAGACTGGGCTTCCCCAGGAATAAGTATAGTGGTTTTTGAAAAAGTAGCTTCTCCATAATATTAATAGATTTTCTTGGGTTGAAAGAAATAGAAGCATGGATGGATGAAAAGAATGAAGGCAGGCACTGTTTTCTTCACAGTACCATCCTGAGAGCCAGCACGATTCCTGTGGCACATAATGGAGTTGGACCCACGCACCTAGGACCACATGCAAAACTAACAGAGATGAAGATTCTGTGCCTGAATTATGGGGCAAAAGCATTAGAAAACAACTGGAATGAAAAAGAACGAAGGTGCACAAATAAAAAGGAAGGTCAGCAACCTTATTGCCATCCCTACTGTCCAAGAGTTGAAATCACCAGTGACATAATTGTGGCAAAACCCAGGAGCAATTAAGTTTAAGTCTAGTAAAAGTCGACTTTTAATTTTTCTTGTCAACCTTGAAGAATGTAGGCTCATAGAAATCAGGTTGAGTTACAGAAAAGTAACAGTGTATATCTTGTCTACCTAAGTTTGCTGACTGTGATTCATGCTTGATTACATCTGCCTGAATATAATAGAAAGTGTAGCATGATGGATGAAGAAAGGACAAGACAGCAGCATGTGATTCTAGGAATTAGTCCAATTCTGTTTGTCTTCTGGGCTTTTGTTACTGTTGTTGTTGTACGAAATGTATTCTTTCACAACTCACTTCTAAATTCATTTTGGAGCTTATTTAGGTAATCCCTGAATGCTCTTGTACGCCCTCTTTTTCTTGTATGAGAAACTGGTATTCACAGGGCCGGGCCAGGATGTGGTAGATGGGTAAATCCTCCAGCTTGAAAATGTGACACTTGTGAGTTTCTTCTGTTTAAATATTTACATAACTGCTGAATATTGGGAACTGTCAGAGAGATAGATTATAGCAATTAGCAAAGCTAACAAAGCCAAGTATATTGTATTAACTACAATTTGCTTATATTTAAGTAAATTACTTGGTTTCATGTCATTGCATCTACATAATACCTTTCAACAACTTGCACAATGTTATCTTCAAAAATTGATTCACGTTTCAAATATATTTATATTTCTGTCTATTCTGATACATTTCAGATATTTTGAGATTTTTAATAAGCAGTACTGCATGGACAGAGACAGACTTGACCTAGTTTTGTTTTTACCTATTTCATTAAAAGTTTCCCTTTCCTACATTAAAAGTACGTGAGATTGTGTCAGAGATGAAGAGGCTCACTCTCATGCAGACGTGAAACACAGAACGACTAAAGGGAGAGGAGCAGACACTTTCAGAAGAGAGCCACGTTGCACAGAAGAAAATTCTGTGGTGGTAGACCTGGCCATACGTTTTCTTCGTACCTGCAGTAAGGAGACTGCCACGCTTGATTATTTTCTTGTTGTTTTCAGACAATAAAATCTGAAGGCTTCATGTTAGTAACAATATACTTTGTGGATATCATACTAAAGGCACAAAGTTACATGTAGGATATAAAAATGGTAGGTTCGAGGGTGGGAGGCGGGGATAGGTGGGGTGGGGGTCCGTGGTGGGGTAAAAATGGAGCAACTGTACTTGAACAACAATAAAAAAAAGGCTTGAAAAACTGTCACAATAAAAAAATAGTAGTATCATCTAAAAATGGCATTTATTAAATATACAATTTATTATTTAAATGCCATTTGTCCCCTATATAAAATATCTACCATTTCTAGGAAGCCCTGAAAATGTGGCAAATACATTTAATTAGTATTTATATTTACTTCAGTCCAAGAGAATGAAGCAATGACCTCCAGAGACAGTACATAGAAAGAAAATACCTTAGGCTTAAAAAATTTAGATGAAAGATTTTCCAAATGAAACTGAAATTTGACTATCAAATGTGTTAAAAAGGCTCTGAGTGTTTTTTTGCTTGTTTGTTTGTTTGTTTGCTTTGGTTATTATTGTTTGTTTCCCCACAAAAGCCACCATAGAATAGATTTACATTTAAGAAGATGAAAGAGATTTTAAGTTTAAGGACTTGTTTTGACAAAATGGAGGTCATTAATTATTATTAAAAGCACATTGTCACTTTTGCAGTGATTGAGGTTGAATACAAATTAAAATCAGATAGAAAGGATTTGGAGACTTTAAGTTGAGCAAGATAGAAAATTAAATATTAAAACACAGCTACAAAAACTCAAAAAAATTGACATTTTCTTTATTTATTTATTTGTTTGTTTGTTTATTACAGTTGTCCCTATTCCCCCCATTATTCTCCCCTGTCCTACCCTCCCCCACCTCCCACATTTAATCCTCCCCTCTGTTGTCTTTGTCCGTGAGTCCTGTATATGTGTTCCTTCATAACCCTTCCCCTTCTTACCCCCTCCCTCTCTCCCCTCCCTTGTGATTACTGTCAGATTGTTCTTTATTTCAATGTCTCTGGTTATATTTTGCTTGCTTGCTTGTTTTGTTGATTAGGTTCCACTTATAGGTGCAATCATATAATATTTGTTTATTACCACCTGGCTGATTTCACTTAGCATAATGCTCTCCAGTTCCATTCATGGTGTTGTGAAGGGTAAGAGCTCCTTTTTTCTTTCTGCTGTGTAGTATTCCATTGTGTAAATGTACCCAAGTTCTTTGATCCACTCATTTACTGATGGGCACTTAGGCTGTCTCTAGCACTTTGCTATTGTAAGTTGCACTGCTGTGAACGTTGGTGTGCATAGGTTCTTTTGGATTGGTGTTTCAAGATTCTTAAGGTATAATCCCAGGAGTGAAATTCCTGGGTCAAAAGACAGTTCCGTTTCTATTTTTTTGAGGAAATACCATACTGTTTTCTATAGTGGCTGCACCATAAAAATAAATATTCAATGGGCAGAAAAGTAGATGCATCATTAGAAGTCAAAAATCAATCAAAGTGGAAAAACAGAGTGAATTTCTGTGAAAATCCAGAGGCTGGACTGTGTATCTTACAACTTTGATTTTAACGCACAATAGAGGCAGGTTTCATTACCTTGATCTATTGAATGAGAGGAGTTGGAACTAATATTTCTGCAAAACTAGCACACCAAACGTAAATAGAGAATAGAAACAATTTGTTATTTAGAAAAAACAACAAAAATTCAAATAGAAATTGTTAGTTTGGGTTTAATCTCTAAGTGAATAAACAGTTTTTCAAATATTTACATAGCCTGGTATGCCCTTATTCAGGATTGTGTTTGAATTTATGCTAATACATTGCCAGTGGTGAAAAGATAGTGATCAATTACTTTCAAATTACATTTCTTTTCCTGGAAAAAATTAACTACAATAAAGCAAATACAAAATTTTTTTAAAGAAAATCTAGGGGTTTGAAGAAAACTCAAATTATAACTTATATGTACAAATTCCCAAAAGAAATTCAGAGAATCTGAATATGCAGTAAGTCCCACTAGAAGTTACAGTAATATAGCAAAAAAGCATGGCCTATACAAAGGGATCTAATGATGCCAGATCGCTGAATCAGTTTTCCATAAGAAGAAACCACTCTAAATGGAAATTGCTATAAAAAGGGCTAAGATCAAATAATGCACGAAAATTGTGATATCTGAAGAGATCAAGTACAAAAATGCTTAGGCGAGCACCAAGAAGAGAGAAACATCTGACAAATATACACCTTCTTGAAGAAATTCTATTACTTTGGAAGTCAAGGAGCATTGGCTTTTGAGGGGACTGAAGAAGGTCACAGCCGTCAATACAACACTTCCTAAACCTCATAAATTCTTAGAGGCCTAAGAGGTGTGGCCTTTCAGACATGCCAAATATCAATGGCAGAATATGTCAGCGTGATCATAGAGGAGACAGCCCTTGACTTGGAAAAGACAGAGCTTGGCATGAAAGCTTATCTGGCCCAAAGCCATCTCAATAAAAAACCCTTGTGAATAGCTTTTCTAGAAAAATCCAATTCTTTCAGATATTTGTAGCAAAAAGAATTGGCCTAACATTCATATGAAGACGCTGAGTGAGTACAAAGGGAATTTGTGTGAGAAAGAATGAGAAAGCTAGAGAGATAGCTAAATTATTTCCCAGCTGTGTTTTAGAGGTAGCTAAAATTTTCCCATGAAGAAAATTCATGTGTTGAAAGGGCACAGTAACTTTCTAGGAAAGCTGATTCTAAACAGTGAAAATCAAGACTTGTTCTAGTAATGTTACTGGGCATCAGAGGGGGCTGCTCTTTTCTGCACTTAAAGAGTGCAATAATGGAGTGTTTTTCTGTGCTAAACAGGTCTTTAGGAGAGTGAGATTTCTGATAAAGGATCAAGAAAGGATAATGGAGGTGTAAATTCTTGATAAGATAAGAGAAAACTCAGCTCACACAGGGAGGGAGGGACTGATCTTTGAAAAGATAAAGGATGGTTCTTGCACAAAAATAGTAAAAAAGAGAGAAAAACAAAACAGAGGCAGACACTGGTTTGTTCATAGACTCAGTCCTGAGAGAAGATTGAAATGCTTCTGTCTGACAGTTTCTATTTTCACCATGAAACATTAGGTAATTATCAGCTCAAATTGTGTACTTGATCATGATAGGGGATGAGGAATTATTGAAGAATAAGGAAAAGGGTGAAAATATTGTACAAAGAAGAGGTGTGAATTTAACGATGCATCATTTTTTAAACATGATACCTAGTAGCCTGAGAAAAGGATATGAAAGGCTGTAAAAAAAAAAAAAAAACAAAGCTCAAAACAAGCAAGCGGAATAAAACCAGAGACACTGAAGTAAAGAACAAACTGACAGTGACCAGTGGGGAGAAGAGAGGGGGAAAACAGAGAAAGAAGGGGAAGGGTCATCAAGGAACATATACAAAGGACCCATGGACAAAGCCAAAGGGGGTAGGATAGAGGGTGGGAGGTTGGGGTGGGTGGGCTGGGGGAGAGTACTGGAGGGGAAAATGTAGACAGCTGTTCCTGAGTAACAAAAAATGTCAAAAAAAGAATAAAGAAACTTGAAAAAATGCCATGTTTCTTATAGATGGTGTAATAATCATAAAAACCACAAGTAGTACATACACTAAACTTGGTGATATTTACATTCCCAGGCCCATTTCCCACTGTATCTAGGTGGCAAATGTTAACAGTTGGAAGATGTAGTCTTTGAAAATTTTTTTCATAAATGCATTGAGATTACATATATGTATACCTATGCTACTTGTCTGTCTGTCTATCTAATTTATTTCCTTTTACAAAAAAAATGGTATCTACTTTCCTTGGTATTCCTTTCTTTTTCATTATGTAAGGTCTATTTCATTCTTATAATGGTTTTATGGTACCTATAATACAAATATATTAAGCTTTATTTATATACTTTCCTGTTTCTGAAATTTTAGTGATTACCAGATTTACTACTTCAAACAAATATTATGAGCAGGTCCCTGCATATTTTAAAGCACCAGTGAAAGCAGGATTGAACAAATGTCACTCTCTGAGACCTGTTATTTAAGATTTACATGTAATGTTTATTAGTGTGCTTGTGTGTGTTCTATTATTATACTTTCCTAGTATATCCTGTGAAAATAATAGGCATTTGTCTGATTATATTTGTTTAATATTTATTAATGCTGGTCAAAATTAAGCTTATGAAAATCTTCCTTAAAATGTGCATAAGAAAGTGTTAATAGAACCTCAGCCTCTATCCTGACCCCTAGGCCACTTTCTGCTATGAGGTCAGCAAGGTCTGTCTACAGGGTTCTTTGGAAACATTTGTACCTGCATTTCAAAAAGCAGAGCTGTCAAATATATTAACATACATAATATACATGCTATCAAGTATTTAACATACATAACACACCAATTATATATATATCATACACATTATTTTATATGTTTGTCTTCATGAGATGTAGGTGAATACAAAAGTGTGTACACAGCAAATATGTCGGATGGGACACAGAAGAAATTGGCTAAGGGTTATTACTCTCATGAAGGGGACTGAGGGAGAAATGCAGGCTTACTTTAATTCTTTGTCTGCCTCCCTATTGAACATTTGAATTTTTAAGTATCACCTGCTTTTATTAGCCAATAATAATTAAATAATTATAAAATCATTTAAAAAAGTAAAATTATGTGGATAATTTCCTTTTAAAGATCTTATTTATTTATTTTTAGAGAAGGAAGGGATGGAGAAAGAGAGAAAGAGAGAGAAACATCAATGTGCACTTGCTGGGGGCCACGGCCTGCAACCCAGGCATGTGCCCTGACTGGGAATCAAACCTGCGATACTTTGGTTCGCAGTCCGAGCTCAATCCACTGAGCTATGCCAGCCAGGCAAATTATGTGGATAATTTTATACCCATTCTGCTTTTTCAGAATGTTAACTTTTTAATCTCCTATGGGTAAATCTTTATTTAAACATAAAATGAGTGAGTTAAACTATTACCAGTGGAAAAGAATTTGTATGTTTAAAGTTCTGAATAATGCTACATACTGTGCTAAGTACTCATACATGTTAAAATATTTCATCATCATATCCTGTCATCAACTCATGAAAACGATGTTACTACCTCACTTTTTAAGGTAGCATGATTAAGAAAACAAATAATTTACTTATTAAAGACTGAGTATCTGTGAGTTTGTTTCTATTTTGTTAGGTTATTTTGTTTATTAGATTTCACATATAAAGTGAAATCATAGGTACTTGTCCATCTCTAACTGGCTTATTTCACTCAGCATAACTTGACATGGAATGGTGAACACACAATACAACATACAGATGATGTATTATAGAATTGTACACCTAATTTTATTAATGAATTCACCTCAATAAATTAGATTTTAAAATAAGACTGAGTAGTTTTAGATTACAGAGGGAGGATTCCAATCCTGTTCTCACTGGCTACAAAATAATAATGCAGGTATATATTTAGATAATACTGAAAATATGGAATTATCATATTAAGGCAGATATGTGAAAAAATAACATATTTCAGAATAATTGTGTTTAAAGAATAAATGAAGCCTGTTCAGCAGAAGAGAAATCAGGGGGAGGAGAAAAGTAACAAAGAATAAAAACAGGACAAGTTCATTGCTGGAAATACTGAGTTTTAAAAAGGCAAAAGAAGCAGGAAATTATCTGGAAGCTGTCTTAGTTCTGTTCTACAATTCAAAACAGAAAAAAAGTGGTAGTAAAGAGGAGGAATACAAAAGTGGGACTTTCCGGTGGGAAGGATGTGAAATGAGACATGAAAATACATCAGACAGAAATGAAAGATATAGTAACTGAAGATGCCTTTATTAAATGTCATAAACCTGCAGAGAAAAATTAAAAAACATCAGTCAAAATCAGAATTGAGTGGCCCATATACCAAAAATGTCAGAGGTGAATCATTACCTGAATAATCATACAAATTCAAAAAGGTAGGTGACGGTTTCAGTTCAAAAGTAGTGACTATAGTGACTAAGCTGTGGATATAAAAATATAACCATCTGAACATGATAGGGAGAATTAAAACAAGCAAGAGCACAAATTCCATTGTTGTGTGTGTGTGCACATGTGTGTGATAATGATGCTGGAGAAAATAACAAGGAATTTCTTTTAAGGCATAAAACACTGTAAACTTCATCAAGAAGTATGTCAGTAACAAGTGAAAAAAACAAGCTTACATATTACTAAACCTATAAAAATAACCTAAGAAGCTAGAATGATGTCACATTTTGGAGTGTAAAAATGTCATATTTTAGAATTCAGGAGAAATAAAATGGCAAATGGTAGGCTTGTAGGTTCTGCTAATTCAAAATGGAATATTGGGGTAATTTGTAGAAGCGAATTGAAAATGGCCATATTAGCAGCACAGCTTGATACAAGTGTGTGACAGGAGATTTTTGTGCATAATTGAAGTTGTAGGAAAATAACTTCCTTTCTATGTACCAGACCTTCCCTTGCATAAGGAAGTGAAAGCTGTTAGAAATGAAATTATGCATAATGGAAGATTAATTAACAGATAAATCAGGACCCATTACAGAGAAGTGAATTTTGAGAATGAAAAAGGAGAATTAGAGACATAGAAGAACTAAATTAGAAATGTTAATGTCTGTACTAAAATAAGTTAATAGATTTAGAAAGACTGGGATTTTTGTAAATGAAAGAGAATAGTATGGTACTTTTAAAGAAAGATAGTCCTGAAGGAGGGGGAAGTGGAAAGCAGAGAGAGAAATAAGTTTGAGAATAAGAAAATTTTATGCATAGGAAGAGAAAAAAATATATGAAATATACATAAGTTTTTCAAAAGAAGCATAAAGGATAGAAACCAGCACAGATTTAAAAACTCAAAAGAACCCTTCCTTATGCTTAATCTATACAGCCTATATCCTCTTCTAAGTACTCTTCAGATATACAGTATCCAGTCATATTTCCAGAAAGGAAAGACATCCCAAACGTCAAAAACTTGTCCAAAATACTTTCCTGAGTTTCCAATCTCATTAATTGTAAAGAAGAGTGAGGCTCAGCAGGGGCACCAACACGGGGGTGTGCTAGAGCAGAGCGAGGTCTCACTGGCAGCCAGTGACGCTCTTTTCTGTGACCGTTGCACTGATGTCGATAATGTACACATTTTTTAATATTTATTTTTTCTTTTTTAAAACAAATATTTATATTGCTGTAGAACACATAAAGGTTTACAGGTCCTCAGTGGAGATAGGAATGGATTAAAGCAAAGTTAACCCACTTTTTTAAACCACTACCCAATAAAATATTGTCAACAACAGAAACATCCTGTCTCCTTAAGATAACTATGGTCCTGGCTGGCGTGGCTCAGCTGGTTGGAGCACCATCCTGTAACCGAAAGTTTGCAGGTTCGATTCCTGGTCAGGGTGCATACCTAGGTTGTAGGTCTGATTCACTGTCTGGGCACCTATGAGAGGCAACCGATAGATGCTTCTCTCTCACATTGTTGTTTATCCCCTTCCTCTCTCTCTGAAAAGCAATGAGAAAATGTCCTCCTGTGAGGAATAAAAAAGAGAAAAGATTACTATGCCCTGGACCCTCCCAACAGGTGACATTATCTTGACCTCTAAAATCAAAGGTCACTGTCGTCTATTTTAAATTAAAAAAATGAAATTGTATGAGAAGGATCCCTTCATAATTGACCTTTCCACTCCATAGTATTTTTGAGAACTTCAACTATGCTCTTAGATTAAGTAGTAAGTACTTCATTTTTTTATTGTTAAATGATATTCTATTTTAAGAGTATACCACAAGCTATTATTCATACAAATTAAGGTGTTTCCCTTTGTAGCTATTATAGATAATGTGAAAAAATTCTGGGACAAAACTTTTGGGGAGCATATCTGATTTAATTATATTCCTAGGAGATATATATATACGTATATATATACATAAAATAAGTTATATATAACAGTATATATAATATAATTTATAATTATAAACATATAATAGCTAATAAGTTAAATTTATATATCTGCATTTATAAAGATATATAAATTTATATAAATCTAACATATATATATTTAACTTATTAGATGACATTGATAGTTTTTCCCTTAGTGACTTTAACAATTTCTTGACTACCACCCATGTGAGAGGGAACATGAAGCTATAAGGAATTTTTATTCATATAATGGAAAAATCACTGCTAAGAGATCAATGTTCCTGAAATTGATCTATAGATTTAATGCAATCCCAATTAAAATTGCTGCATGCTTCTGTTTTAGGAGAATTTGAAAATCTGTATCTGAAATTTAGAGAGGTATAAAGTATTTAAATAAAAGTAGTCTTAAAATAGTAAAATAATGTTAGATGATATTCATTATTATATTTAAAGACTTGTTATAAAGTGAGAGTAATGCAGAGATGTTTACATTGGCCTGTGGTTAAAAAGTGTTTCAACTGAATGAGACAGTGTCCAAAAATAGACCCAAATTTACAAGCATGATTTATTTCAATTAAATTACCAATATAATAAAATAGAAAAATGGAAACTTTTCAACGTATGGCTTGCAACAACTGTATATTCCATGATAGAAAAAAAATAAAACTCAATCTCTACCTCAAACTGAAAAGAAAAGGAATACTAATATGAAGTGGATCATACATCTAAATGTGAAGTAAAACCTTTAAAACTTTTAGAAGAAAGCATAAACACAGTATATCACCTGCATTAACCTGGGGCAGGTAAAGTTGATTAGAACACATATATCAAAAAAGAAAGGTTATTAAAGTGCATTTAAAAAAATCCTGAATTTCAAATAACATTGTAAGAAAAATAAGTCACTCACTGGGGCAAAGTATTTGCAACATCCTTTTTGGATAAAATACATACCTGAAATGTGTAAAAGTCTCTTTAGACTCAATAATAAAAAGGCAATTAACTCAAATTCTAAATATCAAAAGATTTCAACAGGCATCTCACCAAAGATGAAATGTAATATTACTACATGCACACAACGATGGCAAAAATTTAAAAATGTCAAGATTGCCAAGAATATTGAGTAATGAGAACTATCATATAATGTTCATGGGAATGTGAAATGGTAAACTGACTTTGGAAAATATTTTAGCAGTTTTTTTTAAGAGTTAAAAATGACCTAACCTTTGATCTAGCACTAGGATGAGAAATGAAAGCCTATGACCTTAAGAGAGACTGCTATCAGAATGAACACAGAAGCCTGAAATGTCTTTCCTCAGGTGAATAAATGACCATAGTGCAGTATATTTATATAAATATATATCATTTATATTATATATATATATTCTTGCAAGTAGATATTATGTTGAGGAAAGAAGTTAAATCCAGAACAGTGCAAATTGTATGATGCCATTTATATAAATTCTAAATCAGGCAAAAATCATTGAACTGTATGTATAAAATTGATTCATTTCATTGTATGTAAATGATTAATCACCTAATATAAAAGAAAGGAAGAAATAAGATGCAGTGGCCTAAATAGAAATATACTGAAAGTGTTAGTTCTTTACTTGGGCAAATATATAACAATTTATATTTTTAAAAGTTATTATCTCCATCCTGTCCCAAGTCTATTATTTAATGTTTACACTTGGCAATTGTGACTTATAGACATTTTTGTAGAATGTAATTATTGGAGAGTAAAACTGTGCTTTGTGATGATGGAAGGAAGGAGGTCAGGATAAAATCAATCACTATTCTTCCTCTTACATCAGATGTGATTTGTGTGTCAATAATGTGTAAAGGTCCTCAGAGAATTTTCGGTACCTGTGAAGTTTGAGACTGACGGCCCTTTCCATGTTCCTGTGAGATCATAATTGTCATTACGCCATAAAAACACCATCAACTACTTAAATGATTTTCTAACCTCTAACGAATATTGCTTCAAGTTATGTTTGGTAACCACTGTTAGGAACTTCGTATTTATACCTCTATCTTAATGTTCTATCCTATCTCCCACCCTTTCCTCTATCCCTGCTTTTTCAAAAGCTTGTCTTCAATATACATTTTATGTGTTCTAGCATGTCTGATTTCACATGGACAGTAGGTGTTTAGGAGGACAAATTTGACTTTTTAGATTCGCATTTTTATTGAATTTATTGGGGTGACATTAATTCACAAAATCACATGGATTTCAAGTGTACAACTCAACAAAACATCACCTGCACACTGCATTGTGCATCCATCACCTCAAGCAGTCTCTTTCTGTCCCAGTTTTTCCCCACTTTGCCCACCTCCACCTGCCCCTCACCCCCTTCCCTCTGGCTGTCACCACACCGTTGTCTGTGTCAATGGGTTATATGTATGTTTTTGTTTTGCTTTATTCCTTCACCTTCTTTCATCCAGCCCTCCAAGCTCCCTGTCCTCTGACAGCTCAGTCTGTTCCTTGTATTCATACCTCTGTTTCTACTGTTTGCCAGTTTATTTTGTTCATTAATTCCACAAATTTGTTTTTAAGTATTATAATATTCAATCAATATGGGATGATGTAGCTTGAACTGTGGTTTCAACAGTGAATTTAGGGATATATTTTGGAGACCAGAATTACTAGATATGGGATAGTTCAGGAACTCCAAAAGAAATCTTGGGTTTCTAGAATGAAGAACAGATAGTTGTGACAATCAAAAAGGTGTGAGTTTTGTGGGACAATGAGGAGTTTTGTAGAAGGTCAAGAAATTTTGTTGTGAATATACTAGAAGTGCAATCAGTATAATGGTGTCTCTATTAGGAACTTGGTATAGAGTATGGTACTATCAAGTAAAGGGATAGAGAGATTAGGAGTCATTTATGGGAAAAAATGGGAATAACCTGAGGAGAGTGTACACAGTGAAAACAGAGGAAGTCCCCGTGTGAGCCTTGGGGAAACCTAATAGCTGCATGGACAAAGAGGATGTCACTGCATGGGACTGAGGAGTGTCAGAGGAGGTGAAAGGACTGAACATTGAGTTTAATGAAATGCCAAGAGAACAATGTTTTAAGAAAAGATTTTAAATAAATTCCAAAATATAGTGTTTGACTTGGGTTGTGTGAAAAACACAATTTTAGGGAGTGTCCAAATCCAGATCTTAGGTCAATTCAAGAAAAATCATGATTTGATAGATTGTTCAGTTTTTCTGCTTCTTAAGGTAGATATGATGCACTTTTATCTTTCCACATCATAAGCAGAAGCCAAAAAAGCATTAATATATATTTTATTTGCAGCAGTGACTCACTATTAGCAATAGATGTTGCCATAAATACAGTATAACATGGCAGCAGCTACAGAGTAGTCTGAATGATTTGATCAGGTCTTAATCATTCTTCCACATGTTCTCATGTTCCTGGAAATGTTAAGGTTTAACCTCGTGTGTCACTGTGTCCTATTTTGCTTTTGAGTTCACATCAGTAGATATTTTCAAAGAGAAATATGTCTAGGTTGACCATTAAGTTCTAATTCTTTCAATAGAATTATGATGCATGTTCCCATTTTTAAAAAAATTTATTGACTGAGGAATTTGGTAAAATATTATTCTTTTAGAATGTCCGGGAAAAATCCTTGCATGAAAACACTAAAAAATATAGTTTTTAGAAGAATAAATCACTAGAGGTAAATATATCAAAAAGTTGAGAAGTTAATTATTGGGTGTATCAGCCAATGGGATATTGAAGTCAAATCACTCAAGTGGACAGCAGGATTAAGGTAGAAGGCTGAGTGAGGCAGGTATCAAAGTTACAATGAATAAATTAAAAACTGCAACATCCGTGACCAAAAGCAAAAAGCAAAGACATAGTATAATGTATCCATATTAGCCTCGAAGGGTCAGGTTTTAATTTTTATTTTTTTAATCAATAATAACAAGGATGAGGTAGCAATGGTTTAAAATGATAGTGTTATTCTACATTATATAAATGCTAATATTGTGTTTTAGGAATTGTGCTAAAATCTGTATATAGATTACCTTATTTATGTTTCCAGTTACTAAGTGTAAGTATTTAGACTTAAACCCCAGTAATCAGAAGAAGAATCTATGAAGGAGGACCCCCAAAAACCTGTAATTATCTTCAGGAGCATGGGCCCCTTGTAGTACATGCTTTCCCTGCTAGGTGAGTGTTCTATGAACCCATCTGTGTCAGTGTACCAACTGGCGTTGTTGTGAGAGGTTGTGTTTAGCTTCAGTGATTTTTGTTTTGAAGATTCTTTCAATGTGTTTGCCCATTTTGTGATGGGTGATTTATGAGCACACTTGCCCACACCCTGCTGAGTATTCAGCAGTTTTTCACCAAAAATGACATGAGCTCCATGCCCCACCCTCCCTACTCACCCAATCTCATCTGGAATGACTTTTATTTTGTTTCATTCCCTGGATGAAAAAAAGTCCTCAAAGGGAAATGTTTTGCCGATGTAGAAGAGGTGAAACAAAAGACAACAAAAGCACTACAAAGCATCAGAATTGACAAGTTCAAAAACTGTTTTGAGTAGTGGGAAAAAACATCTTGATAGGTGAATCGCATCAAGTGGAGAGTACTTTGAAGATGATCAAAGCTTAAACATGTAAGAAAAAATACACAATTTTTAATAAACATATTCTGGAGTTCTGGGTCTCCCCTCAAGTGCGTGTGGTCACCATATAACACTGCTGGAATAAGCGTTAGGGAGGAAGCCTCAGCTATATTTGAGAGACTGGATAAAAAAGCATTTTACAATAGAGCCGATCTTCAGCTTATGACTGGAAGTAGAGGGAAATTTCCTGACATAATGGAGCTCACAAATGATGGAGAGCCATGGCTGCGGGCAGCAGAGTTGGAAGAAGAGAAAGGGAGACTGAGCTAAAGCACATGCAAAGCCACTTGTTACATATGAATGGAATACCAGGGAGAGTTCTGAGTGCTGACTATTGAAAACAAGGATAAACAGTCCTATTGGGTTTGGTATGAGCACTTTCTTTAAGGAGAGTGAAAACTGGATTTAATGGCCAGAGGAGGTCTCACTCAAGTTGATTTATGATATGGTGCAAACCAAAGGCTGAATTACTTGCTTACTTTGTTTGTGATGGGGGCAAGCCCAGTGTCTCCAGGCTCAGTGCCCAGGCATCCCAGGTTAGTAGAGGTATCTATTCATGAGAAGAACTGGAAATAATGTTTCACATATTTCTTAGGCTATAACAACAATAGAGTAATGAATATAAGACCATTTTACTTCAATATAAACCACATTACTTGTTAAGAAGAGAACATTTAACCTGAATATAAACCTAAGTTAAAAAAAATAAAATTCAATCTTGTTATTTTATGTTTATAATCATTTTTGGTTAAAGCCTTCTGTCATTTTTCAAAGAAATATCCTCTGACTGCCTCTGATGTGTTCAGTGCTATGATCAAAGATGAAAGTGAAACAGGGACTGAAAACAGACAGTCATGGGTCTTAGGGTCTTAAGGGGCTTCGAGTTTAGTATTCAGGCAGGAGACACATATTAATCCAATAATCATACCAATGGATGTAAAATTACAAGCATATACTACACACCCACTGGAGAAGAACATGCATCTGTTAAGAACATGTAATGACAGCAAGAAGAAGAAAGAGAAAAGGAGGAGGAGGAAGAGGAGGAGGAGGAGAAGATAAAGGAAAATAAGGAGAAGAAGATGATGATGATTTGCTTGGGAGAATAACAAAAACGTTGCTGAGAAAATTATGTTTCTAGTGAGATCTGAAGAATCTAGAATTGTTAATTAAGAATAAGTGGCTGGGGAGATGTCACAGAACAGCATGCCAGGGGATGGCACAGATTATGCAGAGTCTGGAATGGGAGAGAAAATGACATCCTAGGCATTTAAAGAGGGTGCTTCTGGCCAGGTCAGGAGGAGGGTAGGGTGAGTCTGAGGTAAGAATGGTGAGATAGGAGAAAGTGGGCTGCAGAGCCTGCTGCATGGCGTTGAGAGTTTTGCTCTCTGTCCCCAAACACAATTGGAAACTGGTACAGGGTTTTAGAAATAAATGACATGATTCCATTTTCATTTTGAAAATATAACTCTGACTGCAGTATAGATCGATGGAGGGCAGAGTTGGATACTAGGATGACTAATTAGAGGGCTGTTAGGCTGGTCCAGGCCAAAGATAGCGACGTGGATCTCTGGGTTGACAGAAGTGATAGAGATAATTGGAGAATTTGAGATGTGTCAATAAGATCTGGCATTCTGAATTCCATTAAAGCTCTTTCAAATAGTTTCAATAACACATTGCTCTTTTAAAATATTAATAATTTAAACTTTTACTTAAGTCTGTTTGTCTTGCTGATATCTCTACCAATCACAATACAAAGGTTTAATTGTAGTTGTCTTTTCATTGAATCAAATTAAAGTTCTATTTTACTTATGATCACACCAATTATATTTGTTTTACAAATATTCCTTGATCATTCACTTCTCTTGTCCTATGATGATACATATTCAGATTTTCCCACTGTTCATTCCCATGACACCCTCTGGAATATGACTGACACAATAGCTACTACGTATTAGAAACTAAATCTTTCATTTAAATGAAATTTATTCAGCTTAGTTGATGAAATAGTTCTATACCTCTGAAAACCGTCCTTCTGAAAATAATAAATGGGTTGCTGACAAATGGTGTCAGTCCTTTTCCTGCCATCACTTTCTTTTTCATTTTGCTGCAACATTGACCACTTCATAGCCCATGCAGTTTTGCTCTTCTGTGATGGAGACAGAGTGTGCATTGCCCTGGCTGCAGGGACGGTTACTGTCCCGTTGAGCTAGCAGCAGTTGCCTCATTTAGAAAACATTTCCCCTCCCAGGCAGAAGTGGGTAATGAAGGAACTAAAGGGCCTCTGGAGGTATTTCTTTTAAAACTCCTCAGACATTCTTCCTAAGAAATCTTGTAAGATTAGATCCAGATAATTTTCTTACAGTAAAAAAAGAGTATTAATCAAGTAATTTTGTGCATATCAGACGGCCTGGTACTCATGAAGGAGAGCAAAGGCTGTGTCCTCCTAGGACTGTGCTCAGTTCCTGGCTCAGCCACTTTCTAGTGTGTGATGTTCAGAAAATTACTCAATGTTTTGCCTCCATTTCTCTGTCGGTAGTAAGTGCGAAACCATGCTCCTTCCTCACAGTGTAGAAATCATAGACTTGTAAAATAGTCCTTGCAAATGGGATTTTTCACATACCATGCATTTGGAAATTTCAAGTGGTTCATGATATTTTCTGGTGAGTTTTGTGCATTTTCCTGTACAGGGGATTTTTTCATTCTCAAATTAATCCCTGGTCTTACCCCCCTCAAATGTTAACTCCTGTAGTTGGTGTGAGATGCCAGCATCACTCAACACCATTTTCACCACTGAGAGTGGCTCTTGCAGCAACACTGTCTCAATACTGATTATTATTTTTGTAAAACACCAATAAATCCTGTTCTCTTTATAATAAAATGTGGTTAAAGAGTTTTTGCTTAATGTCTGAAGAATGTAGGCCATATTCCTACACAGAATTCTTTTCTAGAATAAGAGGTCTTTTGTATCTTTCTTTTTGTGAATTTGTTACCATAATTAATTAGTAAATTCATTGTGACCCTTTTACTGCCATGTTATCCAGTAAATAATTTTTTTCTGAATAATGAAAGAACAGCTTTTTATAAAATTTTCATCATGACCATTGTAGTATGCTGAGATTTCATTTCTAAGAGGAGGATGGCAGCCACAGGGAACGTTAGCAGGCATTTGTTTATCTAGTGCTTGTTCGCATTAGTAGCACCATGTCCTTGTACAGTTGGAACGACACTTACAACCTATGCTCCAGCTTCTGTACTGCGCATGGAGGATAATAATGGATGTATTGCTAAGTATTATACTAAGTAATAGGTCATGGGAGGCTGAACCTTATCTATCTCATGGCTAGCATTTATGTATTGCTTAGTATACGCTAGGCCCATCATTTTATCTTTAATTTTTGCCACTACTAAAAGCTTGTTAAAGGACATGATATATGACCACAAAACTCCTAAGGGTGAAATCTGGATTCAAAGCTAGGTCATTTCACTTCAAACATGTATAGCAAGTACTCTGCAGTATACTAAAACCATGGTTATCTTATTCCTGTCCACTGCAATTCTTTGTGCTGGATTTGTGTTGTGAACTGCCTACATTTAGTCATGTATTTCATTCTACTTTTTAGGCATGGATAGTAGCTTCAGCTATCATACCTAAAGTGACTGACAGCAGCCATGGGTAATTGAATTGCTCTTTAGATTGTTTTACTTTGTTATGCCCTTGTATTCAAGAATATGTGGCCAAGGTGATGGCTGTATTTCTTTCAAATAGATTGAAGGGCCAAATAGGAAATAGTTTAAGTTCTCCAGTGTTTAAATGCATCACTTTTTATACAAAATCTTTCCCTTTATGCACAAGTGTTCTCCCACATGAATAAAATTTCATTTTCATGTTTTTGTTGAACATTAACAGTCTGTTTAGCTTTGTTGAAATCCTGCTGGATTTGCTTTTATTAATTAATCTTTTTATGTTTTTTTCCCAGTATCAAATGAGTTTCTGTTACTCATATGTTTAAATGTATTCCCTCAAAATATTTACTTTTATTGAATAAATTAAATTATGAAATGTATTCATATTGAATATATTATGATTTATAAGCTCTTTTGTGAAGAAAGTCATCTTCACATTCTAACATTCAGTGTGAATGACTGCATATTCCTTAAATTAAAAACATGTTGATGAATAAATCCAACAGCTCCAAGCCAAATTCATTCCCTCGCCTTACTCTCTACAACACATTTTCCCTTCTGACTCTCTCTTCGCAATTCTCCCCTCTCTATTGTATCAGTGTACAAACACCCTGTTATGGCAACACTTGAAAACAAACAATAACCTCTATTGATTCAAAGGCTCATTCACTTAATTTTTAATGCAACAATCCACATATGTAATTGTCAATACTTACTATTTCCAACTCTCTTCATAATTCTCTCTCAAAACCCATCTCCACAGTTTTATGCCCCTACCTCTATGCCACAACACCTCCTATCAAGGTCTTCAATGACCCCTCCAGGGCCATGTCCATCCAGCAAGTCCACTTCTCATCCTATGTGACCTATCAGTGGTATTTGAAATGGATGATTTCTCCTTATTGAGACATTTTTCCCCACCATATTGTTGTTTAAATTCCTCTCCATTTTATTTCTCTTTTTATTGCTTTTCATCTCCCTAAGCCAAACATGTTGGAGAGTCCCAGGCACTTTTTTTTTTTAAGTCATACCCCTGGAAGTATCATTTAGCCTATGGATTATGTATCAACCACACATCTGACATCAAACTCCCTGTCTGATTATCTCTGTGAACCTCACGTTCATCCACCAGCTGCCTGTTTAGTATCGCCATAGAAATATCTAATAGTCATCACAAACTTAACATATGCCAAAATGATTTTGGTCTTTTAAGTGTTCAGGCCACACTTGGAGTTACCTTTGATTCCTCCTTTTTTTTTTCTTATACCCCACATCTAAATCTAACAGCAAATTCTGTTTATTCTATGATCAATAGGCATAATGCAACAATTTCTTTGCAGCTTTCTTGGTTAGCACTCTTGTCCAAACTGTGTTTATCTTTCACCTGGATTTCTTGCATCGTTTCCTACTTAATATCCTTGTTTTATTTCTGGCCTTTTAGTATATTATTTTCAATCTATCCGTAATTCTTTTAAATATAAATCAGATCATGTTGCTTCTCTGTTCTAACCCCTTCAAATATTCCTTCTTTTATGAAAAAAGAAAAACCCGTAGTGCTTAGAAGGCACTGCAGGTCCTGGCTATCTACCTCTTTGGCATTGTCCCCTACTAGTCTCCCCCTCACGCAGTCTCCTCCTGACCATTGTGTGAACTTGCTGATGCTTGAGCAGGTTCTGCAAGCTCCCACTACAGTGCTTTTGTACCTGATGTCCTCTCTGTCTTGAGTGCTTTCTTCATATTTTTGCTCAAATATCGCTTTCTTAGTAAGTCTATATTCAATCATCCTATGTAAAATATGACAAGACAAGCTTCCTGAAAGGCACTTCTTATCTCCCTGACTTATTTTGTGCTTCATTTCCACTTGAATGTATGTGCTAGAGGCAGAAAATTTGTTTTTTTTCACAGTGCTATCACTAGAGACTGGTACATAGTGGAACCCAAAAAATATTTGCTGCATGAATGAATGCAGAATGAAACCATACGCTGCCATGCGTGATGCTCTTCTGACCTTTTATGCCAAATGGTGGGTCCTCAGTAAAGTTCTGAGTAATCTTAGACTGAGACCCTTCTATCTTTCCCTCATGTTGCTTGCTATGAAATTGATTATGATATAGTATCTTATATTGGCTGTATCTCTAAATTGTGACCCTGTTTCCGTTTTTGGACTTAGTTTTTCCATCGTTTCTTTGTCCCCAGACGTTACACTACTCCACAAATATACCAGACTATAGGAGTAGGTCTGAATCAATCTAAAATAAGCATGCTGTTTATTTACACTTTCACAGTGACTGCGTTAGTTAATGCAGGGCTAAATCAATCAGCCCATGGCATTTGCTTGACAACTAAAATTATTTTAGAATTAAGTTCACAATACTGGCTGGAAATCCTGGCACACAGAAAATCTCTTTCTGGGTAATGGGTTGTTGTTCATGAAGTCTGGTATTCCTGCTGCCTGTCAGCACAAGCCCAGAGATTACAATCAAATGATGTAATTAACAAATGAGGAAAAACAAGAGGAATGAGCCATGTGTTAATCTCAACTTGAACTTCTAGTTCCTTGAGGAAGTTTCCTTGAATGCATAAACCCATATCAGGCTGTTAATTGTTTTTGTTATTTGCTGCCAAAAAGTCCCACTAAAATATAATGTCCTGTTTCACTGTCTTTCAAAGCCAAGTCCAAAATGCCATCTATATTTTACCTTTACAAGCATAACTTGTTTTAGTAAGCAAAACTGATATTTTTAGGTCACAGAATATTTGGTTTGTTTTCCAAAACAATAACTACAGACATTTTCAAGTAACATTCATACTTAATTGTTTTACCTCTCCAGAAGAAAATAATGTTTAAAACAGTATATGGAGATATTGAGAAATACATGACTGAGATTCGTCTGGAGCCTGGGACAGTCTCTGTCTGTTTACAGCCAGGTAGTATGTAGTGCTGCGTGTGTGAGGCCAGGCTATTGTGCACTTCTGAGTTGAAATGTCTCAACTCATTGTTCTTAATTGGGGTAGAATGTACCATCTTCACCACTTGGAAGTGGACAGGTCAGTGGCATGAAGCACATGTCCATTGTTGTTCAGCCGCTACCAGCATCCATCTGCAGGGCTCTTTTCATCTGGCAAAGCACTGGACCCCTGTGTCCGCTGAACAAGGATTTTTCATTCTCCCTTCTAGCCTCCAGTGAGGAAAAAAAAAATATATGTCTGATATCAAAATATAAATATATTTGTAATAACTAAGTAAATATAAATAAGCATTAGAAAATATTGTATACTCTTTATGTAAAAATATAAATAAAAATACATAAATAGAGAAGGAGGAAGGGAGAGAGAGGGAGAGGGAGTGGGCAGTAGGATTATAAAGTGTTTACTGAAAAGTTAACATTGATTTGGGAAATAGGTTTAAGGTGATTTTTACTTTTTTTTGGTAAGTCCTATTATTATTTCTTTGAAGTAAGGCATGATTTTTAAAACTGGAAGAGACTTATTTGTAAAAGAAAAACCATTTTGTTATATATTCTCCATGTTTAATACACTGGGAAAATATTAAATAAAAGAAAAAATATTTGAAATAACAACCTGTCTTCAGAATAGAGAGTTAAATATTGTTGGAGAGTGAAAGCTACATCCAGATAAAGTTGAACTTGTGCTCAGTTGTGTGATTAATGATCACAAATGTAATCAGCGTTTAGATGAGGGAAAAACCAGTGCACACCAGAGTGTCAGAACAGTTTCATTCAACAAGTGGAGTTGCATCCTGTGACCTTTGATCTTGTGAACCCTGCTTTTTCTTCCCTAAGGGTGAAAAGGCTGAGAATTAAAGTGACCTCAGAGGCAGTAAGACTTGTCAAATAAGTAATTCTGGGTCAAGCTTTAAGTACATGATAATTTTTAATTGGTATAATGAATGGAAGTATCTTTGAGCCTATAAATTCCAGGGTTGAATTTGTACACAAAACTTGAATAATTGAATGTCTGAATAGGTTATCAAAATGGGTAAGGATCATTTCATTCCTGTGGTTGTTACATGATATTTGGGGAAAAATGCCAACATTTGGTTACTGTCATCTTATTTAATTAAACACTATTTATTTTTCCAGATGTCAATCCTTCCACATGTATGTGATCTCAATATTGGAGCATCACATTATTACATTTCCTTGAGACGCCATCATTTGTTTGCTCTCTGGGCTATTTGTTTTTCTTCTTGTCTTCTCTATATTGCAGAGGAGATAAAGTGAAAAAGATTTATGCCTGACTAAATTTCAGCATCTGCTCTACTCTCCCATTATGTTGCTGCTCTAAATGTAGTACTGTTGCTGAAAAATTGCCCTTGTCAGCAAGAAAAATTGCTTAGCAATATGATCTAATATATTTTTCTTGTTCTTAAGACAGTGAGGTCTTTCTAGTAACCATATTACATGGATGTGTTTCTTGTAATCTAATGAACACCTTATGAAATTACCACTAATTAGCAGAATATTTAATACAGGCTTTGTAATGGAGGGCCTGCTTTTCTTTCCTAAAGGTTCTAAGGCATATTATCGCTTAGGTCACATTTAACTGACAGTAAATCAGTGCTTGGAAAAGCAAGCATGCATTAAGCTCTGTGCAATGATATTAGTGTCTTAACTGCTTAAAAAAGCAAAAAAGCACCCACCTCCTTCTTTACAAATACACTGTGTACACAGAATAAGAGGCCTAGCCTTTCTCCTTTAAATCGGAACAGTGAGTTTAATAAGAAGACCTAAAGGTCTTGGGTATGGTGGAAAAGGGGAGTGATAATGTTTTTTTCCCCTTGATGGCAAAATAATAGTAAATCATTTCAGGTAAGCACCTATATAGACCGTGGAACTTAACAGAACCCTGGGGGCTGTCATGGTATGCTCCACCAGGGAGCCGAGGTAGCTGTGGGATTGAAGTCCATTGTTTTTCTGAGTGTGGACAGTACATGGTATGTAGGTGGTTGTGCACAAGGGCTGTAGTGTCATCCTGAATATTATATGAGATTTGCACTTTTTTTCAGCCAGCCCCTTTGCTCCACCCACAGTCTCAGAAGGCCCATGTTAAGTCCCTTACAGCCATCAATTTAACCTCATCATACACTATTTATTTACCTTTGCTTAAACATATTAGTAAGGTAGGTAAATAATCAAAATCTGAACAGAAAGTATACAAATATTGGGGAAATGTCAAGTGAATCCAACATGAGTAACCTGAATAAAAAAGGTGAGCCAACACTTGGCTTTTACTTTCCAGGTAACTAAAGGCTAGGACAGCACAATATGAAGGAGGGTAGAGTCTTGAGCACATGGTATGATATTTATGTTTCAAGTCCAAGATGTTTTCTTTCTTCCTTTCAATTATAAGATAATGGTGCTTAGTAAGGGGCCATTGGTTTAAAAACAAATATAATGATTATAGCAAATTGCACATATCTGGAATAAATGGGAGTGGAAAGAATTAGTCTGTAAACATAGTTGTTTGTAGAATTAAAAATTTACTAGATTTTCTTTTTTTAATTGAATGTATTGAAGTAACATTGGTTGATAAAATCATACAGGTTTTCAGTGTGTAATTCTGTAACACATCATCTGTATATTACACCATACGTTCACCACCCAAAGTCAAGTCTCCTTCTGCCTCCATTTATACCCCTTTACCCTCTTCCACCTCCCTCCACCCCACTTTCCTTTCTGACACCCACTTCCTGCTCATACAACCTCCCAGGGAGAATGCTGGTCTGAACTGGCTAGCTTAAAACAAAGTTCTACCTTTAGGGCTAGCTTAGAAATGTAAAACAAACAACTAACAACTTTCTTATTGACTGACTTTGGTGAGCCTTGTTGTCCCTTTATAGCACTGGATTTAATATAACGGCTAAAACATTGATTTTATATTTTTGATTATAAATCTGTCTCTTAGACTAGACTGCCACACAGAGAAAGTAGAATGCATTAGTAAACTAAACAATCCTGATAAAATATTTTATGAAATCCTTTGTTTGAAAGTCATAACTTCTGAAGGGCGAAAAGTTGACAAAAATGGTTTATAGCATAATGTAAAAATGCTTACCACTTGTGAGTTAAGAGATGATGAGGAAAGTTTATATGGATGAAGAAAATACAATTTATTAGTGGATTTTACATTTTTGATATGCTTTTAACTTATTATAATAAATGTTTTTTAAACTTAGTTTCAAAAAAGTTATTTTGAGGACCATGAGTCTGTTTTGTTTTTTGCCCAAATTGAGGTATGACTGACAAATAGAACTTGCATATGTTTAGGTTGTACAATGTGATTTTTAAAAATATACAATGTAATGATTTAATATAAATATGTGTTGTGAAATGCTTGCCATAATCCTATTAATTTACATACTCAGCACCTCATGTAGTTACTTTTGTGTGTGTGTGCTTGTGTGGGTGATGAGAACACTTGAGATTCTACTCCCTTAACAAATATTAAGTGTGCAGTATATTATTAACTCTAATCACCATCTTGTAGATTAGCTTCTCAGAACTTCCCACATGAATAAAGGCTTGTACCCTTTGACTAACATCTCCCAGTTCCTCCCAACCTCCAGCCCCTGGCAGCCACCATTCGATTTTCTGGTTCTCTGAGTTCAACTTTTTAGATTCAACATGTGAGATCATACAGTATCTACCAAACATTGTTTTTTGTATGTAAGGCAAAATGCTATATAAAATTTTATGTGCTAATATTTGATAATTGTTGAGTTTTAAATTTCTGTAATTTTCTAGTCAAGTCACATAATGTACACATAGAATTGACTTTAAAAATGCTTGCTCCCTTGTGAATGTAGGAATAGTTATACCAATATCAGGTTTTAACCCCCAAAATATCTCACAAAGACATAATCTGTTCTCTTTCCAACTTCACCTGAATCACACTAGACATGAACTGAGGAAATGACTGTACCACAAAAGTTGAGATGAAACATCTTATGCTTTAGTCAAATGCTTACCCAGAATATTGAGGGAAAAATTACATATTTGTTATCCCATCTATTATTACTTGGGACAAGTACGAACATTTCGGACAAAGTTGCTCTCATTACTGTAATTTTATGTCATACCTTTATTAAACAAACTAATATAAAACTGCAACCCACGAAATTGCAATCTTCACCAAGTTAACTTGTAATGCTAATCATAGCATTAGATCATTTATTTGAGAAGAGAAACTGAGTATGGGGGATTTGATAGAAGTTAAATTTGCAGGTTAAATGGTATTATTATATATGTAGATATGAATTATATTAAATCTATCTATATATATATATATATATCACAATTCAATTGTTACTTTCACATACACAGAATTCAAAGGTTACTATATCCATCACAATTGTTTCCTTACCTTACAAAAATAGTCTTTAACATCAGCATTTCAAAACTTCCAAAATCATTGTATGAAGGTCTCAGAGCTGCTACATAGAAAAATTAGTTAAACACCAGAATTTATAGATGTTGAAATGTGTGCATGGATATTTAAAAAATTGGCCTAATGAGTAAATGAACTACAATTTAATAACAGCTAATCAAATTTTTGAAACTTGAGCAACATGTAGCATAAGTTGGAACATAGTAAAAATCAGGAAGGAGATTATTATGGTTATTCAAAATTATCTGTTTGCTATATCCATTCATTTGGCATTCTTATTTATTTGTAACTATATATAACATTTTATACATTTGTCACAAGCTATACCTTGTCTCAGACTTTCCTGAGACTTCGTAATCATGTTTTTCTTTCTCTCGCTTATCCTTGAATATACAATGATGCCCTTTGCTGGTGGTGGCTGTGACCTTTGACTTGAATGTCTTCGGGTCGAGTGAAGCATATTCCTGTCTGCTCCTCCTAGAGATCATGTCTCATTGTCCCTCTGGATGTTTGCTGCTGGCTCCGTGGCATCCGTCAGTCATCACCCTGCACCTCCTGTCAGTGATTCTTCCAGTAATTGGGGTATTTTCACACATAAGGAGTGCGTTTCCATCAGTTTCTGCCTGTTTAGAAACTAAAAATAAATTCAGGCTTTGGAAAAAGGGAAGGTTAATTATGTTATGAACTGTGAGCACATCTGTTTATATGATATGTAATATTTGACAAACGGTAATTTTTCTGATCAACATTTATATTTATCACCTGAAAAATATGGTGTAGAGTGTATGTTAGGTAACATCTTTGCAACAAATAGAGAAAATAACTAGCTCACTGGAAGGGCTGAATAAATAAGATTTCTATCTCCATTCCCTTCCCTTTTTCTTTCTCCTGTATCTACCTCTTCCCCTTCTCTTCCATCTTATGCTTTTGAGTGCAGTGAGCAGTGTATGAATAAGCAAAAGAATATGTTAGGACAGAATGTGAAGGGGGCTCGGATAGCAATAGCAAACAATAGTAAATGCATACAGTGGCATTTAGTGATGACATTACACTTGGTGCATAAAGGCCTGGCTAAAACAAGGGTAATGGGAGTTAAAAGTTGAAAAGGAAACTGAGAAAAAAGTGCAGTGATAGAAATAACATGACTTGTACAAGAACTGAAATTTTAAAAGAGAGATTTTATTATACCAGATTCTGGTTTAAATTGTTCATAATATAAAATGGAGAAACTAGAAAATAATACTTGCTGTAACTACCTTTTCTTTGAACAAATAACTGTGAGAACACACAAGGATAATGACCCTCTTCAGTGTCTTGTGTTGTCTAGCATGTGTGGACCCAAGGTGTAGCTGCACAAAGAATCTGATTTAGCTTATGGTGAATATGAGTGATTTGGAACATTCTTGTTCAGATGCCTCAAAAAACGTTTGGAAGAGTAGGAGATGAAAGGCGCAGGGTCTGGAGTCAAACAGAGTTAGAACTCAAGCACAGGAGGAAGAGGACATAAATGAATTTGCATTAGAACTTTGGAAACCAACTGATTTACATGGAAATTAAATTCAAAATAGATTCCAGGAAAGGGTAAAATCAGGCTAATAACTTACACAGAAAAAATATTTTTGAAAATAAGATGTGTAAAGCAATTCACTCAGAGATCAATAATGTTTAAAATAATTTTAAATTCATATTATCCTTTGCCTTGACTTTCTTACAGTACCACATGAAAAGGCATCAGGAACATTAAAAGAGAGGGAAAATAGCATCACCATGGGCTGCTAAACACTCTGATCTATATTTTAGACAGAACAGAATTGAGAAAATCCAGCAAATAAAATTTTGGTTTGGCCAAAAACACTGTATGTTCTTTTCCATAAAATAAAAGCATGTTTTTTAAATTTTCACCAATAATTTTATTAACTTGGATATTTTGAGTATATTGGCTAAAACCTGCATGGTGAATGTGGATTGTTCTCAATTAATGTCTTGATTTGATTTCTATCAACTTCAAATGGTCAACTCAACCTTAGAGCAACGTCCCACAAGAAATCTCCAGCATGAACCTTTGCAAACTACTTTTGACACGTTCCGTCAGTCACAGCACTTTCTCCATACACTGCACAAATCTTTTTTTTTGTATTTCAGTTGCATTTTTATCATTCTTGAAATAAATAAAACATAATATGCCAAAAATGTTGCTTATTTTCTTCTGTCTTCAATATTAAATTGGCTACACAAAAATTTACCAGTTCTGATATATTTTTTTAAACCAAACACTCTTTTTGGCAAACCCAATATTCTTTTTTAAAATTTTTATTTAATTTTAATTTTTAATATTGAAATAATATTAGATTAACAGGAAGTTACCAAAAGAATATAGGCATATCCCATATACCTTTCATTTTGTTGCCCCCAATGGTGATAGCTTGTATAACTATAATGCAAAATCAAAGCAGGACACTGACATTGGTACCATATTTATAGAGCTTACTCAGATTTTATCAGTTTTATGTGCACTCATTTGTCAATATTCTTGAAAAGGATAAATTAACTCTTTACTACATTTTTGACAGTGCATTTATATCTTAATCTTCCTAATAATTTCATTATAGATTCCTGAGTGATTTTTAATGATTCTACTGTTTATTGAAAAAAGTTTTAATATTTTCATTATCATATGATTATTTTAATTCCATTTTCCCTCAAGGTAATATTATCCTTTCATTATATTTTTCCATTTTTGTAATGATCTTTCTGTGTATAAAAATAGTTTACAGCTCTATAAACTCTTTTGAACAATAACCATTTAAACATGTAGTGGTTGTAACTTTTGTTAGATAGTAAGTAAGTACACTAAGTCTTCTTGGGTTATCAGTGGCCTTTGTCAGGTTGAGTTTTGCTGAAGGCAAAACCCCCCGAAAAATGATATAAAAGTTTTGCTTTCACTATGGCCAGTGTGGCTCAGTTTGGTTGGAGTATCATCCCATAAACCGAAAGGTCAGAAGTTCAATTCCCAATCAGGGCACACACCTAGGTTCCAAGTTTGGTCCCCAGTTGGGGCACGTATGAAGGCAACTGATCCACGTTTCTCTCCCTTTCTCTTTCACTCCCTTCCCTTCTCTCCATAAAATCAATAATCCTGTTCCCGGGCGAGGATAAAAAAAAAGTCTTACTTTCTACCAATCTTTTCTTAACTGAGGCCTATCTGTCTGAACAGTGAAAGCAAAATATTCTATTTTATTACATTTCTAATTGCAGTGGCCCCATCTGAAGTGGTCTGGGGAAATAATGGGGAAAATGACTAGAGAGGGAAATATATTAGAAATTTGAGTAAAACTATTATAAACAATTAAACACAACAGAGTTTTTGTAGATCCCACTAGTTACTGAAAGTTTCTTTCAAGACTGACTTAGATTATAAAAATGAGAAAAGCATCTCCCATTTAAAAAGTCAGACACAAAGTTTTAAAACCCTACATTTTATTTAAATTTACATAACAGATTTTGCAGTCATTGCAGTAACTAAAGTCATGAGTGTGACTTCAGGCTTGAAAAACTTTGGGCCTATTGTGGATGCACCTTCCTGTAAAGGGTGCACCATCCACAAAAACCTTTATGCCGTATTTCTAATCTTCCTTGACTCTCGCACTATTAGGACATTATATGTTCTGGAAAATTTAGTAGTTCTCCTGACAACCTCCACATAAATCTACGCTGACACCGACACCTTGGGCCGAGAATCATGCCCAAGTCATGACTCTAGGCTTGCAGTCTGTGGAGCTGAGCCAGTGAAGTCTGATTTATGTCTAATTAGAAAGAGGTTCTTACTTCAGTTGCCAATGAAAGTACAAATAAAAATGAATATATAGCTGAACACTACTTGGGAAAAATAAAATTCCAAACAATATTTTAAAAAAATTATTTAGTGGACAAATAAATCCTTTGTGATTCAGTGCATGTTTCCTTCTTTAAATATAAATCAGTCATCCTGTTTCACCTCATTTTTTGTATAAGTTTTGAGATTACTGCCTGAAGTCTCTTTTATTTTGAAGCATAACATAAAGGGAGGCTTAGGTAATACTGTTAGATTTACCACACTGAAGCCATTTTCAATAAATTTTTATTAATTAATTTCTAATCTTGGAAAAAAGGATTTATTTGTGAAATAAAATGCCTGTTTTGTTTACAAGAGAATAATCTATAGGTATTTAAAGAAGATTTGGTATATTTCCTTACGAAGATAACTAATCTTTGTAACTGAATTTATCTCATAATTTAAATTTTTTGAGAAATTAGAAGCAGCAATATCAAGCTTCGTCATACTGAGCGCACATCATCAGTTGCTAAAATGTTGAAATAAAAAATAAGGAAAGGAAGATTTCATTTGGTCTATTAAAATACTAATCATTTGGGAAGCAGGCAGAATTATAATAGAACATCCATACTACCCTTGAGAGAGAAATATTTCATACCTTAAGGAAGAGACTGCTTTTGTAGCCAAGCCAGAACATTTTACACTAGCAGTTTTTCAATGTTAAATTTAACCTAACTTAATCTTTTCGGTCTAAAAAAATCTCCCAAATATTATGACTTTCTTGGAAAGGGTGTTGACCTTATTTATCTTAAATACCTCGCTGCAATATGTCGCATGTATTTTAGTTTGTATATTTCAGCATGCAAACAAGAAGTTTGAGTGATGGGAATTTTAGAAGAAATAACAATGTATCTTCTGTGATGGTTAATTTCATGTGTCGGTTTGACAATTTGACTTTACCCTTACAGAGCGAAGGGAAGAGGGAAGGAAGGAACTATCCTGCAACAATGAAAACTCGGGAGATTCCATACAAGCGATTAGGGCTTCTAGACATTTTATGATGAATCAAAACACTTGACTACATTCCTATTGTTGCATGATCACATTCTGCTACAGATAACTGACAGATGTTCATTGAGGAGGGAGTAAAGGAAACCAAACAAAGGAAACCAGAGTGGACCTGAGATAGCATGGTTCACTTAGGTCAATCACATGTGTCAGGGTCAGGGGACAAAGAGGTGGAGGAAATGACACCCGAGATATGAACACATTAACAAGGTTGTTATTAGCCATATAACTGATACCCAGGAAATTCACCGTTATTCCTCAGGAAATGAGGAATCAATAACAGAATTTTAAATGGTTATTACTAATATATTAACAGTTTATATACCAAGTAAGCAAAAGGTGATTGTAGCTGTGCTCTTCAAAATAAATGAAAATAAATAAGAACCAATTAAAATTATTTACTTACATTTATTTACAATAAAAATAGTTTATTTCTGGCATTTCTATGATGAGAAAAACTAGTTAACTTTAAGATTCAAATTTATTAGCTTTAAAAGTAAATACTATAGGGTGCTTAGCATTAAAGTATTCCTTTTATCATTCTAAAATTTGAGTAATTTAAAATAGACATGTAAGTTGCAAAAATCTGATTGAAATTCCCTTCTGTGTTATTTTCCTGTTTAGGAGCACATAGGCAAGATAAACACATACCCATGCAACAATAAGGCAGCTCGCCTCCATCAACGGTCATTTCTATTCCGATGGTCTTTTCACCAGTCTCTAAATTATGTGCTTGTTATTTCTCTATCATGCAGAAACACTTAAAGTATTTCCGAGACACCCTATGTAGAGAGCACTAGATTCCTGAGAACCAGGATAGCTGATGTTCGGATACAAGTGGGAGTGTAAAAGTCAGGAAGAACTCAATGTCCCACCCAGCGTGAAAACAATTAAGAAAGTAAGTATTTCCTTATCCTGCTTTTCCTCTATACAGGCCTTCAGTGAATTGGATGAGGCTTATCCACATTTGGAAGGACAATCTGCTTCACTCAGTCTATAAAATCAACTGTTAGTCTTCTCAAAAATTATTTTCAAAACTACAGTAATCTTGTACTTTGTACTGTAGCATTGGATAAGAATTTTATAAAAGCACCATGTTTGCACAATGTTAATTAAGTCAAGCAATGCCTAAAAATATTATATGTCCTATTGTAAATTTTCCCTTCTCAAACTGAATAAATTCAGCTTTTTATAGACACCATTTCAGCAAAATATCAGGACATATGCAAGTAATATATAACACCTGAAATTAAACATCACAGAAGAAATGTTACTATTTAAAATTCCTATCACTCAAACTTGTTTGCAAACATAATATGCAAACTAAAATTTGTGGCTCATAGTAGCAAGCGGGTTAAGCTAAACAAACGCCAATACTTTATCTAGATGTATTAAAAGGGGTTAAAATGCATGTATAACTGATGACACATAAAGTTTATTTGTAATCTAATCTACAGGATTGCATATTTCTCATAGTATAAAAGCAATTGGTAATGGATATAATTTATGTTTGGCATGTGAGCTTTAAAGTAAAGCTAACCAATGTTTTAAAATTATGAGGTTTCTCTTATTACATCTGTCAACAGGGCTCAGTGGATCCAATCAGTACTGGAGGCAGTGATCTATAGTTCTGAATCTTAGGGAAATTCTCTGGTCAATGTGAAACCTAACCTAACAGACATTGTAATTTCATACTGTGTGTTTCCATTGATTTAAAGTTGCATAAACAAATAATCCATGATGACAGAAGTCAAGATAATAGTTTCCTTTGTGGCATATTGACTTGGAAAGGTATAAAACATCTTCCAGAGTGATGATAGTACTATTTTCTGTCCTGTATTCTGGGTATTCTTATAAATTTTGTGAGAATTCACAGAACTATACACTTAGACTTTGTACAGTTGTCTTTATATATGATTTACATCAATAAAAGTGGAGAAAATTACTTTGATTGATAACAATAAACATATAATCTGGCCATCTTCAGTTATTTACTCAAAATTATTCTTATTTAGCATAGTTAGTTATTGTATAAATATTTTAGAATAGAAAATTAAAGTATGAAAATGATAATCAAATCAATGGTAATAACTACCCAGTGCAATAAATACTGTAGTTTTTAAAGGGTATTTGTAATATTTAAATTAATTTACTTAAAAACAGATTGGTATTGACTTTCTAGCTTAAAATGTTTAATGGAGAAATTGATTTAGAGTGTGATTAGTAATCTTAAAAATTATGTAAGCTGAACAAACAGACAAAATCTCACAGACAAAGAAACAGTGTGCTGGGTACCAAAGGGAAGGTGATGTGTTCGCAAATGGAGACCTGGCTTTGGGCGGTGGGCACACAGTGAAGTACACAGACGGTGTATCAGAATTGTGCACTTGAAACTGATATAACTTTATTAACCAATGTCTTCCCAATAAATTCCATGAAATCTATGTAAGTTCTATAGTAAACAAAGTACTTGTAAAGCAAACAGAATACAGCAAATTAGGAAATACAGTTATTAGTCTTTAATATTGAAGAGCTGGAGACAACCAAGAACTAGACTGGTAGTTCAACAAAGTGAGGTTTGTTTTCTGCAACAGGAAGAGAACCCCAAAGTAACTGAAAACACTCTCAATATAGAATAGGAATGTTTTTGTTCGCAAACACAGACTTGCCCTGAATGATTCTGAGGACATAAGAAGCGGGGCTGACACTGGACTGGGTGTTTTTTTAAAAATGACATAGAGGGTTAGAGGTTTTGGAGGATGTGACAAACGTTATTCTGTAGCTTGCCTTCAATTCAAATGACCTATAAAATCTCTTAGTTTTTAACTTAGAGGCCAGTTATTTGGCATTTGAGTTGTGTTATTAATTTTGACAAGTCCCTGTAGAATATACTTCTATCTCAACAGAAGAGACCTCAGGGGGTAGAAGAGCATAATTTATTAGTGTTTTCAAATCATTGGTCTACCACATGTCTATTAATGTTCTATAACTTATACTGTAGAGTGACTCCATCAAATTCTACGTCATTATATTCAATTTTGAAACCCATTGTATTCTGATATGCTGCAGCTGATATGCTGCAGCTGAGTCACATGGGAGGCAAATATAAGGAAGTCAGGGATTATTATGCCTGAACTCCTCAATTTAATTGCTGTAAAGAAATAAATAAAAATAGTTTCCCAGCTTGAAAATTCTTTACAAGTCACTGTATTATGCATCCAAAATATATATAACATATAATAGACTATAGAGTGGTTACAGTGTATGATTTTATATTTCTAGTATTTAAAATGTACAAACACCATGATACCTTTTGATTTTTTTCATCCTTTACCTCTGTGCAATTTTGATCAAGTACATTACTTTTTTTTTCTGAGTTCCCTTGACTTTTTAGCAGGCAGAACACCAATATTACAATTTACATAAATAAAAAAAAACTTTCCTCAAAGTATGAAAATCAGAAATACATGCTGTGTTTGGTAGCAGAATTAGAATCTTTTAAGTGTAGAAAATGAATTGCTTCTTTCCTAATTACAGTATTAAAGTGTGTGCAATTATTAAGTCACAGTTGAATAGATATGAATATTTTACTTACATCAAACACCGCCTGCAGTGTGCTTGAATAGTTATTCCTGAAATATCATGCAAAAAGGGACCTAAATTATTTATTGAACTTTTGAAGTGTTTAGTGTCTTTGACTATAACAAGGTACTAACATTTATTCACAGCTGTCAACTTTAGATTATTTCAAAGGTTAGTTGCCCATTTTATGATTTGTCCATACTCCTCCTTTTCCCTCTCTCTGCAGGCCTGTTGGCAACCTTCCTCTGCGATGGCACCTGAGCCCGGGCATGGAAAGGGCACGAGTGTTAATGGAGTGCAACGTGCCTCTATTCAATGCCTCTATGAAAAGGCTGAATTAGTACTAGATTATTTTTATTAACTTGGATCTGAATTAGCCTATCATCATCTGTTCTATATTATATCCAATCAAAAATGCTTTGTAAGATGAGTTTTCATCCTAAAAGTAACAATATAGAAGTAGAGGTTGTTTTTAAGAATAGAGGTACACTATAAGTGTAAAGTAAGCTCTTTAGGTAATTACAATTATGTATCCTAATTCAAAATGTGAGCAAGTGACTACAGATGGGAACTTAGGTTGCTTTCAGCTCTTGGCTATTGTAAATTATGCTTCTATGACCATTGGGTGCATAGGTTGTTATGTATGGGTGTAAATGAATGGATCAAAAAACTATGGTACATTTATACAATGAAATACTACACAGCAGAAAGAAAGAAGGAGCTCCTACCCTTTGTGACAATATGAATGGAACTGGAAAGCATTATGCTAAGTGAAATAAGCCAGGCATTGAAAGATAAATACCATATGATCTCACCTTTAACAGGTACCTAATCAACAAAACAAACAAGCAAGCAAAATATAATCAGAGACATTGAAATTGAGAACAATCTGACAGTAACCAGAGGGGAGGTGGGAGGGGATAATGGGGGGGAGAAAGGGGGAAGGGTTTTTAGGAACAACTATAAAGGACACATGGACAAAACCAAGGGGAGGGGGTGGAATCAGCGAAGGGAGGTAAATGCAGACAACTGTATTTAAACAATAAAGTAATTTTTTAAAAAGTGACTACAGTTTACATATTCCACTATGCATGTGTTAGGATTTTTTAAAAATTAGAAATTATTTTATGTATAAGGGAACATATGAACATTCTTGTTTCAGCACAAAGAAAGAAAATACAAATATTTTTTCTGTAATATGGATGAAAGACATGAACACACAATCATCTTCAATAATTATCACTGTCCATATAGCTACAGATCCAAAACTGGAGATAACAAATAATATCTTTCTAACCCATGAAAATGTTTCATTTATTTGCCTGACATTAAGTAAAAAACAATAACCAAGTAGAAGTTGTAATGCTTTTTCATATTATAGTCTGTGTCTGCTGTG
The DNA here is from genome assembly GCA_004024845.1 of Tonatia bakeri. NCBI lineage: Eukaryota > Metazoa > Chordata > Mammalia > Chiroptera > Phyllostomidae > Tonatia > Tonatia bakeri. The sequence continues at coordinate 61,846 of PVIA01002197.1, read as the reverse complement.
TTAATTGGTGTTTCAAATATTGCTTAACCTCTTGTTCCCTTCAGGTATTTGAGTTTGGTACCCCAGCTTCAACCACTGTTGATGTGGGATACCAGAAAGGGATGGATGGACACACCAGTTTTAGCTCTTATATTCAGGAAGAAGAAGATGGTTTGAAATCTTGTCAGTCAAATTTCTCATGATTTAAGATTGCCTTAGTAGTAGGAAATGGTATTCATCTTAATATTTATCTGATTATTATACACTCAACCAAGAATTGTTCTGTATCAGCTATGCATTGGTATAACTTTATTAAAAATTAGCTCATATGAGTTCACCATATCTTCAGATTTTATTAATTAATGGGAGGAACATTGTCCTCCAAAATTTTTTAATTGAAGTCAGTGATAGTGAGTTCTTGCCTCTCTCCTCCCACACCAAATTGGTATTCAATATAGTAAGAAAAACTTTTATAGTTACCTTTTCTGTATTTCATATTCCTCAACTGTAAAAATATCTGAAATCATAATTACTACCTAACAGATATGTGTGTGTGCGCGTGTGTATACACACACGCGCACACACACACACATATGAAATTTGTGTATAAAGAGTATTTTATAATTCATGGGAAGAAAGCCTTCAAACAGTTTATACTTTTTATATCAAAAGTGCTTCATAAATATTGGGTTGGCCAGAAAGTGTGTTTGGCTTTTTTCCACAAGATGGTTTTAGTAGCACTTAGTTGTCTTTAATTTCATTCGAAACAATTTTGTTAGATTGTATTATGACAGCTGTCATATCACCATATATTTAAAAGAAAAACATCAAAATTGGTGAATTTTTGTTTTAGCCAATTTAATACTGATGATGGAAGAAAACAAGCGACATTTTTGGCATATTATGCTTTATTATTTCAAGAAAGGTAAAAATGCAATTGGAATCCAAAAAAAGATTTGTGCAGTATATGGGGAAGGTGCTGTGACTGATGGAACATGTCAAAAGTGGTGTGCAAAGTATTGTGCTGGAGATTTCTTGCTGGATGATGCTCCATGGTTGGGTAGGCCAGTTGAAGTTGATAGTGTTCAAATTGAGACATTGCTTGAGAGCAATCAATATTAGACCACATGGGAGAGCGCCAACATGCTCAGAATATCCAAATCAATAAAGATATTGGTGAAAATAAAAAATGTGCTTTTATTTTATGGAAAAAAAATACATGAATTTTTTAGCCAACTCAACATGAAGTCATTTTTCTTTTTTAATTAAGTTAATAAAATGTGCATGCTCTCTAAAGTAACTATACCTCCTCACTTGCTACTCCTTGTAAATACAAATAATGTAATTAGTGCAAGGGTCCCTTCTACTTGAAATTGCTTTATGGGATAGAAATAGACAAGAGTATTCTTTAGCATACATAAAATTAGGCTCCTGGGATTCTTCAAGGGAAATAACACTGTTTTCTCCTAATCTTAGTGTCTTTATGAGATTAGTACTCATTAGCACTTAAATACTCTGGTCTGGTCCTACAGCATTTAAAAAAAAAGAAATGACAGAGCATATTATACTAACTAAAACAAAGGGAGATATGTTTTCTGCATCTTGTTAAAATATACCTGCCTACAAATACATGAAAAGGACAAAGAACTAACTTATAAAATATGTTTAAACCCATTCAGTTATAGTTGTCCAAAATACACTGATTAAAGAAAAAAAAGTAGAGGAATTAGGAAGTTCAGTGTTATTTAAAGTGCAGAAAACCTTCTTTTGGTGACCCAGTCTCTGAGCCTTCTCTGACACCGGGCCTTCATCCACTGGAGCTGTGCTAGAATGCAGAATGTGCCAGATATTGGAGAGTGGAGATGGTAGGATCCCACTTTCCTATTCTCCTTTGTAGGAAAGACATAAGCACGACTGAAATTGCCAATGAGGTGAGTTCATCTAGAACTCAGGGGGCATCTAGTGTTCAGGGATGTGTGGCCTGGGGCCTCTCTCCAGGAAGTCGTGTTTTAGGTGTGAGTGTAGTCTGGTGTTCGGAAACGTGGAGCTGGCTGTGTTGGTTACAGCACTCAGCATCCTGTCTGCTGCAGCAACTAAGTCCTCAGATGACTAATCTCAGTGAAAATCTGGTGTATATTTTTGTTTGTGTATTTTTAAACTTAATTTTCTCATTATCCTGGCAGTTATATGAACTAACCAAATCTGTTTTTAGAAATATTTTATTATTAAAGAGACATGGTTTTACATAGTTTGTAATTTAGATTCCTGATTCAAAATGAAATTGATAGCTATATGGTAGTATTAACCACATTTAATATAAAATGTTGGCAAAATTTGTTATTTTAATACTCAGAATGAGAAAAGATCAGCAAATTATATTAACAAAATATCAGGAAATATGTTCAATTATGTTAGTTTTTAATGGAAAAGTTGTATTCAAATGAATAAATATTTTGGCATATATTATACTAGAAAATATTTTAATTTTATAGTGGGGAAAAAAGAAGAACTTCAGAGACTGTCAAATGAATTGATAGCTCGGTGTTCTATTTTCCACCATGTGGCTTTGGGTAAGTCATTTAAACTTTTTTACTCTTGATTTTATTCCTCATATGGAGAGTGAGAGAGAGACCATTTCTATGATTGTTGAATTAGAGGTGATACAATGCATTTAAAATGCTTATCACAATGTCTATAGCATGCAAGGTATTCACAAAATTATATTATGTACTATATTACTGGATATAAATGAGTTATTTTCTCAAATGGTTCTGTCTTGATGTGGGTTTTAGCTCAATGTGGTTCTTAAATACAGTGGTGACTCAGTACTTGTTGGCTTCAGAAGTTGCCAAACCTGGTACTCAGCACATTTGAACTAGAAAAAAATTTTCAGTACTGGGTGCTTGCTCACGACTCATCACACTTGCTAGACCTTGTGTGAGTCATGTCGTCACCCTGCAGGAGAAAATGCTTCATCTATTGTCACTTGCTCACCACTTGTCCAGTACCAAGGTACCACTGTATGTAAGGTGAATTCTGAGCCAGTCTGTCCATGTGTGGCACCACTGGATAAATTGCAGCTGACGTCCTTGATGATGGTTTGGTGTCTCCATTGTATTGATGATTATATGTATATCTTTTAAAACATCCTTGTCATTCAAGAAAACGGGAATGTTGATTAGAAATGTGTAAGGTTGTTTAAATTGCATTATAAAGTAAGAAAAACACTTTTGTAAAGTGTGACTCTTTATTCATGTTTGCATTTTGTATCTTTCCTGACCAACTATTACATATGCTATAGGTTCGCAACCCTACCTTAATTTTCTATTTTACTGCATCACTTAAGCTCAAGCTGAAGATCTGTGAAATAAAGAGAAACATTAGCTGTTTCTGTACCTTCAACAGAGTCTCTTCACATTGACTTTAGATAGCTTTTGATATAACACTAATCTTTTGATAGTTTCCTTGGTATGTAGTGTGACAAGATGTTCTAGACATATCTCGTGTTTTCTGCCGCAGATCCATCTATATCTCTTTATTCACACTTAGGATGGCAGATTCCAAGGACAGATAGGATAACAGGATTAGAATTTCACATAATTGTTTGCTATTCTTATTTAAATATGCTAATCCTGCTATAACCATTATGATTCAAAAATTAAATTGTATATGTGTTCATATGTACTCCTTATTTCACTATATTTTTAAATAGTCATATATATACATTTAAAGAATGTATAGACTGTATACAATAATTTATTTGTCCTAAAACACCCATTTAGTTTTGGTGCTAATGCAGGTTTTTATTTACTGCACACGTGTCTTCATGGCAGTGTCTGCCCCATCATTTTGTTTCTTTGAGATCCAAGCTGCATTAGATTCCTCTTTCCAAATTCTCTGTAGCTTATACACTCAAAAACCAGTTTAGCTTAATAAAATGCTTGGTTTATATTTTCATTTTTTGCAACCCTAAATATATTTGTTTCAACATAACACATTCTTGTTGAAAACTCATACAGTAATTTCAATTTGGTATTTGTTGTTTTGTTTTTTCATTTCATAAGAGTGATTTGATCTTTTAACTTGGATATTTAAATGATATCTCCCTTCCTCTCCTTTTCCCTGCTTCTCCCCCCTCCCCTTCACTCATCTCCTTCTCTTCCTCCCCCTGAGTAAAACTTTATGTGCATTTAGGAAGTTGGCATGGAAAGGAGTTGTCATTTAGGAAATCACTTCATTTGATGACTTCAGTGTGCCTGGGGATCACTTGTGCAACCGTCCTCTGAGGCCAGAAGTGATGAGAGCAGTTGTTGCCCTAGAACAAGGTCAATGGGGAGAATACTGTTCTGGAAGAGTGTAGAATAAGTGGTGTCACTGAACCCTCAGAAGTAAATGGGTTTACTAACTTGCAGGGATCTGAGATGATAATTTATGAACCATGGTGTTCCTAGGACATAGCAAAATGGCAGCCCATGATAATATTGCTTAATTTGTAAACCAAAAATTTCAAGAGTCAATGAGAAAAATACTGATGCCAGTGGCTATAATGGCAACTTATACTCTCTCAGATAGTTCCAGATCTAAGTGGTTTTTGGACCAAGTACTTAAGGATGGAATGGGAGACCAGATTCCCTTGAGGAAGAGTACTTCAGTGCCATCACAATGTTTAAAATAAATACCAGTTGAATTTCCCTAAAGGACCTAAATTTTTATCTAAGTTACCACATTTGAGGAAAAAGGAAAGTAATTCCTTTGAAACCTGTGGGGTTTGGCTGACACAGACACCATCATGGCACCTCTCCACTTAGTGCAGAGATCTAAAAAAGCCAGAGGATGAGTGGCATGTTGGTACGATTCCATTACCTAGAGTCTTATGGTTCTGCTGACCAAATCAGCAGTTATTTCTCTAGTCTGTAGATGTGTAATTGAGGTTAATATAATTAGTAGCCAGAAGAACACTCACAATGGTTTTCTGGTCCAGGAAATTAGGGTGATTATAGTAAGAAAAGCCAGATGGAAGTCCCTGAATCATCCCGGTCTAGTAGAGAAGATGGTAAATCAGAATCAGTGCCATATCCCCTGTGGAATGTTCGTGATACATTTTTTAAAGGTTGCAATGTAACTAGTTCCTCATCACATTTTATTTAACTCACTAATAAAACCACTGCAAGAAACAAGTAGATATTGACAGAAGACAGTGGACTACCTAAACGTAATGAAGTTGTAGTTCCAAAGGTAGCTGCTATGGTGAGTATGATTTTTTTTTATTAGAAAGGATTTAATTAGCTCTGGAGGTTGGTATGTAACTAATGATCTGGTGGCATGCTATTTTCAATCTCCATTAAAAAAGAAGGTCTGACCCAGTTCACATTTAGTGTCTTGCCCCAGAGCTGTGATAACTGTCCTTTACATTTACAAATAAATCGAAATGAAATTTGGTCACCTTGTTGTTCCTTAGATCAGATCAGTTAACTCTATTGATGAATTACATGGAGGGAACCTGACAAATTAGCAAGTACTTTCACTTTGCTGGTAAGATTCATAGGCACCAAAGGATTTAAGGATTTAAATCCTCACTGAGGATTTAAGAGCTCCAATTATTTGGAGATGCCAGGATGTGCTTTCAACAGAAGGACAAATTATCACATGTTACCTCTCCCACCACCAAGAAAAAGAACAGCACTCTGTAGACCTTTTTGGGTTTTGCAGCAGAATACTGATCTTTTTGGAATATGGCTTCAACCTATGTATTAGGTAATTCTAGGTTACAATTTTCAGTGGACCCAGAAGGTTCTGCACCAGGCCCAGTTCTGATACAAGCAGTTCTTCAGCTCATTCATTTCAGGTGTTAGACCTGGAAGTGCTGGAGGTAAATCAGCTTGTTGTATTGAGTTTCTGGAAACAGTAATAGGGGAATAACAGTGAGGACTCCTATCTATCTGGAGAAAGGTTGTTATTTCGGTAGTGGAAAACCTGCAGAAACCTGCAGAAACCAGCAGTTTTTGACATACTACCAAATCCCAGGAGAGACTGAACACCTGACTGCAGGACAGTGAGTGACGATGGGATCAGAGCTGACACATGCAGATTTGCTGTGTCAGACGTGACAAATTCCAAGGTTAGGTAGTGCAGTAGCAATCTGTTATCATGGAAATGGTACATTTGTGACACAGTCTAACCAAATGTAGAGTGCATAAGTAAGTGATAGATATTGTATATCTATGTCATCTTTTGTTGAATGAATAAGCTGCCTGCTAAGTTTCACTTGGGAATGGCAGATTTTCCTACTTCCACATCCACACTTCATTCTGGCTCTTACAGCAAGTCCGAGGATTTTCCTTTCCTGCTTTTTTTCCATGCTTCCAGAGTACCTTTCCCTGGAACCTGAAAAGGGCTCAAGTGGGTCTGGGTTTTGGAGGGTATAAGGCTGCAATAACAATGTTAAAACTGGTGAATAAAGGGATATAACAGAGTAGAAGGAGTAATCAAGGTAGTGGTCCATGAAGTTCATGAAGGAAAGCAATGTGGCGGTCCGTAGTCCAGTTTTTTCCCTCCTTAATCTTACCACTGTTCTATTGTCACCAAGTAGTTGTTGCTCTGCTAAGGTATTGTGAATATTTGGTAGAAGAGTTATTTTGCACTGAGGAATTCTTGTAGCATTGATTATGTGAGAGCATGCATTTCTGAGCTCACATTGAATAAATTGAATAAACAAGAACTCCTGCTACACAACTCACTCACAACTTGAGGACTGCATATATCAGAGGCAAGTTCTTTGACAATATTTTTCAGTATTGTGTCTCAGAGACATCTGTGTTTCATGAAAAGACAAACAAAATATATTTTCTTTGAAGGAGAAAATATTTTCATAAAATACTGCTTAATATACATTATAAAAAACCTGTTGGGTTTACTCCAGATAAATTATTGATCATTTTTCTTGGGAGAAGCCAAGACTTTTAATTAATAGGTAAATTTTTGTTTTATCTCCATAATACAATTTTTTAAATATTTTATATTATATTGTTTAAATTTTATTTCAACATTTATGTGTCAGCAACCTAATAAATTATTAAACTACTTAAAAATATTTTGTTTAACAAGCCATCCATTCTTTGTAATTACAAGTTTACTATCTGGAAGCAAGGATATAATTTTAAAAGTTTTGCCTACACATAACCTGAATTTCCCCAGATATCAAGTGCCTGGGGGTCACATTAGCAATATTAACATGAAATCCCTGGGTTTTGTGTCACCTACACCTTATCATGGAGGTCCTTTTGATGTTTTCATCTCAAATGTTTCTTTACTCTTTCTCAGGGAATTTTTTTGAGGTCCCACGACGTGTCCCATTTGTCTTTTACAAGCACATTTATTTTGGTAGGTGCTATTCTGCCAATTTCACACTCATTTCACCATTCTTCAAAAGGCACGATGGTGTTACACCTGGCAGAAATGGGGCCACCCTGAGTATTTTTGTCCCTACAACATCTCCACTCACACACTACTGATGGCGTATTAGGAAATGCACACCGCAGTGGGTGCTGCCACTGCTTGATGCATTCCTGCACACCTGCGGCTCCTGCATTTAAGCCCCCTTTGTACTCCCCAGAAACTCACTGAGGTGGCAGTGGTTTCAATGCTGTCTCGCTCTGCCCCTGGGGAAGTGCCAGGCAATTCTTCTCTCTCTCTGGTGATACATTCTCTTAGGCTCAGAGACTTTCTGAAGAAGTACTTATTATACCTTGCCTTAGATAGTTTTAGGCAATCTCTTCTGGATTTATTTTATTTTTGTTTTACTTTATAATCTACCTCTTTTCTGTAGTTCTCAAGCATGAATCCATTAAGACAGTCTGTGATAGAAACATCAGCTTTTCTGACAAGTAAACTTTCTCTGAACATGCTCTTAAAGCAAAAAGCTTTTGGTATAAGCACATCATAGTGCATCTTCAAATTCTACTTGAATTATTAAGTGCACACTCAAAACCCCCACCACAATTGTAATCAATTTGCAGAAAGAATAACATTTTAGAGAGCTTTCTTCCAAGTTTTTTTTTTATAACAGTGCTGAATTGAAATGCCCTATTCCAAAAAAAGACAATATTGATTAAGAAAAAAAGGGCATTAGGTAATACAATATAGAACATACACAAAAATAAATCAAAAGCCTGTGTATTTTATAATGCAATTTATTTTCACATAAGATCTTGAAAATCAAATGAAGGCTGCTTTGTCTCTTGTCCTTTACCACCACTGAAAACCTTAACTTGATTGAAAATAGAAAATAGCAACTTATATAAATTGTGAAATATATTGTAATGATCGTAACAATTCACTTATTGATTGTTACACTCACAATAAGCATTTTAAAAGCATACAAATGCCCTATAATAGAAAATAAAAAATACCATACTATAATGTAAAATAAACCAAATATTAATTACTAAGAAATTTTTCTTGATCTGCAGGTGGGAATATGGAAAAATCTAACCTAAGGATTTATCTGAATACATTGACAAATGTATTAAACATTGACAAAAAATGTATTAAGCATTGACAAAAAAAGCATCAGCCAAAGCTCTTTTAGAAGCTCAGTGACTTAGGTTACTACCTAGAGTTAGGCCAAACTTGGCATGTTAAGAGATAAGACTTCCCCAACTTCAGGAAATGAGAAGCATAAATGGTAGGTACAAAATAGACAGGGGGAGGTTCATAATAGTATGGGAAATGGACAAGCCAAAGAACTTACATGTATGACCCATGGACATGAACTAAGGTGGGGGGATGATGGTGGGAGGGGGGTAAAGAGAGGAGGGGAATAAAGGCGAGGAAATATGGGACAAATGTAATAGCATAATCAATAAAATATATTTAATAAAAAGACTTCCCATACTTCAGACAATGGATGAGAGCTTGGGGATTCCCAAGCACCCATACTTCTGACCAGTGGATTCCACATTTGAGAGTTTCTGTTATACCCTCATGTTCAGTAATTTATTACAGTGAATCACAGAATTTGTTGAGAACACTATACTTGCAATTTTATTAGAGAAAAAGGGACATAAATCAGAATCAGCCGAAAGGAGAGACATGCGGAGCGAGGGTCCCAAACATAAAGCTTCCATGTCCTCAAGAATCTATCATCCTTCTCCATTTAAATATGTAGCAATACACACAGAGTATTGTTCACCAGGGAAGCTCATCTGAGCTTTAGTGTCTAGATATTTTTATTGGGATTTCATTATATAGATGCAATTGATGAAATCACTGACATATGATTGAACTCAATCCATATCCCCCTTCACTCCCTTGAAGTGGGGCTGATACCAAGTAGCTCAATCTCTATCCTTCTCATAATCACATTGTTGGTCTCTCTGGCATGGCCAGCCCACATCTTGAGACATCTCATTAAGGGCATACCATGCATGAATCACCTTGTTAACATTAATTAGAAGACACCATGAATAGCAAAGACATTTCTAATAGTGGAGAAATCCTAAAGATTTAGAAGTCCTCTCCCTGGAACTAAGAACAAAGGCTAGCCAAAATCATTAGTATACAACAGAACATCTGCCTATGATCTTTATTACTTTTGTTTAACCTTTCTTTTTCAGATTCTTTATGCCTGCAATTTTGAATTACCTCTTGCTCTATAGTAAATTATTTAATTTGTGTGAAATTTATCACATTTTTATATTAAACTGCCTTAGACATCCTTTTTGATCTCTCCATTATTATTTGTATTATCTTATTACTAGCAGACCAATTGTGCTACCACATTATAAATTGTTAGTTTCCTAGCAGATAACATCTTCATCATTTATACAACAAGATAAACCCAAAGAAAACCACACCAGAACACATCATAATTGACTGCACTATTGAAAACTAATATCCAATGGGTACAAGATTTATCAGACTGATCACTTCATAAGTTACATAAGTGTTTAATCACTCTACTGTATACCTGAACTAATATAATATTGTATGTCAACTTGTAGTTAAAAATGAAAAAATATTAGTTAAAAATAGAAAATAACAAAGATAATTTTTTGAAAGTCGCCAAGGAGAAATAATACATTATTTTCAAGGAAAAAACAATTCAAATGAAAGTCAGTTTTTCATCTGAAACTGTGCAGGCCAAAAAGAAGTAGCATATTATTCATCTATGAACTGAAATAAAAGTATTGTCAATCATGAATTCCACATCTGGTAAAGTTATCTTTAAGGAGTATAAGATAAGAGAACATTCTCACAGAAAGGAAAATTGAGAGAATTTGTGACTAGCGAACCTACACTTGAACACTGGCTAAAGGCAGGTTTTCAAACAGAAACGCAATGACTAAAGGACTCGAGGAGCATCAGGGAGGAAACATAAACAGTGGAAAGAGCAGAATATGGGTACTTGCAATAGACTGTTCTTTTTCTTATATTTTTATGAGTATTTATGTAAAATATTTCTTATAATTGTATGAGTATGTAAATATATGATTTATAAGTCATAGTTGATATAGAAATTGTAATATCAAAAGATCCTTAATATGACATTCATTATTTAGTTCTTTAGTAAAAAGAACTAAATGGAAGTGAGGTTTATTCACCCAAAGGGTGACATGTGGGTATCAGTAGACTATTACAAGCCACATATGATATTATAATACTGTACTTGAAATGGAAAATAATTTGTGAGTTTTATCAGAGAAATGACATGTTGTGGCTTCCATTAAAACAAAATAAAACACTGCGGTTGCTGGGTGAAGAATTAATTCTATGGTGATAAGGGAAATTGGGAGATTATTAAATTAATTTCTTTGAAAGGCAGCTTGGCACAGAGTAGCAGTATTAAAAATGATGAGAAAGGGTAGATTCTGCATATATCCAAAAAGACATAAATTATCATAAAATACCAAAATGATGACCACCAATATCAGAATCAAATATATGAATTTTTGTTGGGGATCCATTTCTTACCTGTAGAATCACATCCATATTGCTAGATCATGCAACTTAACTTGTTTTCCCAGGTTCTTTTTGATGCCATTCTCACCTAGTCTATCTCCATTTATTAAGGGTATGCTACTGTACATGCCCAGATTTATGGTTTGGTGGGTGAGATGCTACTCATTTATGATGGGCGACTCAGGATGCAGTGCAGCTTGTTGTGACCTAGCCAAGTATTTATTACTAAGGCCTACTATGAAGACTTTTCAAAATAAGAAAAGTTAATGCAGAAGATAGAATTCCTTTGTTTCAACACCTAACAGGTTTGTGTTGTGCATGCTGTGATTCATCTGCAGTGTCTGTCACAAGACTCCGTGGCTTTCCTATCTGCCATATATATTACACGGAATTTGCATCTACTGGCTCGTCGGCCCAAGTGGTCAAGCAGCTTTCGTGGCGTCTAGAACTGAAACAGATATTCTCTTGCAAGCTCCCTGAAAACATGCTTTTTCTCAAGATACTCAAAAATGGATTATGGATATGTGCCTAAATGAGTTATAGTTTTCCTGAAAAGTGCAAAGAGACCGTAAGGCAATTTTAGTTAGAGAAAGAGCCAAATTTAGCAACTTTTCTTTTGGAAGGGAAGTTTCAACCAGCCTTATACAAAGTGTCAGTAAACCATAGCTTGTGGGCCAAATCCAGTTCACTGACTGGTTTGTAAAGAAAGTTTTGCTGGAGAGCAGTCACATTTATTTCTTTACATATTGCCTATGGCTGTTTCATGTTACAATTGAAGAATTGAGTAGTTGTGATAGAATTGTATGGCAAAACCTAAAATATTTACTATTTTCCTCTTTAAAAAATTGTTTGGCAAATCCTGCCCAAGACCAATGGACACCTAAGAATTTTACTGAGTGACTGACTATTTTTTTTTGTGGTATTTATTTCTCACATTTTGGCATGGATGTGTCTTACTGATGTGTCTACTTCCTGTTCATTAGGGCTCAATCAGCATAATACCATAAATTTAATAGGCCAGCTTGATGTCCTACGCAATATAGATATGATATAATTCCTATGATTATGTTATGCTGTAGGCCTGGTCTGTCAGTATAAACCTGAGACACAGCAGTGAAGATGTACAGCTGGCCATGCCAACTGAGAAAGCAAATGGTTTCTGATGGAATTTATTCACAAGTTTAGAGGAAAAAAACGTTTTTGTGTTCACTAGCTGCATATGTGTTCCAGAGCATATGTTCATTTGTTCAACCAGTGAAACCATAATGGGATTAGCAACTGTGATTGAGGTCATTGCCTATTTAAGTTTATAAAAATTTGTTATCATTATCCAAAATACAGCTCTCCTCTGCACAATTCAAATAAATGCATTAACTGTGAAGGGGATAGGAGTTACTATTCCCTGACTCTTTCAAGTCCTTGGTGGTATCACTACTATCTAATTTTTTTTAGGAATGCAAATCTGCTCTGACTTACTATTTTGCTAGATTGAACAAGCTCTTGTGACATCTATGGCGTTTGCACTACAAAATTAGCCTCATGACCTCTCTCAAGGAACTAATATAAAAACTTTGACATTTGCCATATGTTGCTGTTACTATTGAGCATTTTAGTGCTGGTAAAATCACAGGATGGGATCAAGGAAGCATTCAATTGACCGAGAGACAAATCTTAGACTGGTCACCTGAATATCATTTGCCCCAACTCTTACCAGTGAATTAGTGATGTTTTGGTGTCCAAAAATCTGTGTAAGATAGAGACAGCATTTAACAATCCCCAAAATATCAAATTATTTCCCATTGCTCAGTTCCCAGTGCTATTGCCTGAACTGTGAATCCCCCAAGTCCATATGTTGAAGCCCTTAACCCCAATGTGATGGTATTTGGAGAAAGGGCCTTTGGGAGAGAACTAGATTTATATGGCATTACAAGGGTGAGGCTCTCATGATGGCATTAGTGTCATTATAAGAAGATGCACCAACAAGCTTGCTTGTTCTTTCTGCCATGAGAGTACACTCCAGAAGGTAGCCATCTATAATGCAGAGGGTGAGTTCTCACCAGAAGTGGACCATGATAGTATCTTGGTCTTTAACTTCCAGTCTCTAGAATTGTGAGAAAATAAATTTTTGTTGTTTAACCACCTACTCTATGGTATTTTTTTATGGTGGCCTAAGCTAAGACAGACTTCTAAGACTACTAAGAGTGAGGTGCTGTTATAACAAATACCTAAAAATGTGAAAAAAGTTTTCACAATGGATAATGGGAAGATGCTGGAAAAGTTTTGAGGGTCACGCCAGAAATAATGTACATTAGGGGCAATTTTAGTGAGTTCCAAAACAGAAATGAGGAACATGTTATTGGAAACTGAAGGAAAGGTGATTATTTGTATAAAGTGGAACAGAACTTGCCGGAACTGTGTTGTAGTGTTCTGTAGAAGGTAGGTCTTCTGAATATTGAAGTTGTATATTTAGCTGAGGAGATTTCCAAGACAGGCGTTGGAGTGCCTTGGTTCCTCCTGCTTATAGTGAGATGTATTGGAGGAAAAATTGCAGTGCTTATTCATATGTAAAAATGATACAGAAGTGGATCATTTCTTCAACTGCACAAGGAAATCTATTTCAGGTATATTTAGCACTTAGATATAAAACATAAGACAAAACAAATTTTTATATTTTAGAATAAAAGCAAGAAGCCTATCTCTAACCAATAGCCTGGTAAGTGGATAAACCAGTAAGAAATAGCTTCAGGAATCTGACCAGACTTAAAGGAAAAACTTCTGTGCAAGGTAATGTATTATCTCCAAGAAAAAAAAATATAATTATGGACTTTGGAAACATACTTATGACATACATAACTAACATTGGATGAATGTGCAGAATTTGTTTTTAAAAATTCCAACAAATCAATAGCAAAGGGCAATTAAATAGAAAATAGGTAAAGGTTATTAACAATTCATAAAGTGATTGAATAACATAAGGGATGTTCAGCCTATGATTAATCACTAAAGTGAACATTAAACAAGAGGAAGATATAATCTGACACATAACAGATTGGAGAATATGTAAAATCTGCCCAGATCTAGTGTTGGTGAGAAAATAGTTATGGAAGCATTCACTCTTAGTGACAGTAGAAATTGGGGCATCTACCTTTGAGAGCACTTAAAAAATAAGTAACAAAAATAGAATAGGCATATGTTCTACAACACTTACACAAGTACACATTTACTTAGAAGATTATTCTGATGTTTATTGCAAAATTGTTTGTAACTGTGAGAATCAGAAGAGACTACATTATGGGACTAAGTGTATCTGGGCATATGTATTTATGTGATTAAATTTATAGAAAAGCGACAATGTATGATCTTGTGCTACCTGCATACACCAAATGGATAAGTCTGAGAGAATTCTTTTTTAAAAGAGAGCAAGCTTCAGCATAGTAATATTTTTGTTGTTATCAAAAAGCAATTTGATCAAATATGACAAATAGTAATATTCAGTAAACCTGGATGCAGGCACATGGGGCTTTGTTATACTATCTTCTTTACATGGATCGAATATTTTTGATACAAACCAAAACTAAAACAAATAAAAAGTGGTACAACCCAATCAGCATCCAGTGACATTTTCACTCTTCGTTTTGAATCACAGTTACTAAGAAATTCAGGAATCAGATCTGTGCTCAGACCATGTGTGCTCAGAGAGGCCATCACACGGATAGACGTGAGGGTGCTACACGCAATAAAGAACACGTGGCCAGTCTCCACGGGGTGACACACTGTCTTGGACGGTTAATTTTAGAGGCTGGTCAAAAGAAAACTCAGTGTAATAGAAAGTGCTTTTTTTTTATTGCCAGAACAAATTTTGGTTCTTTAAATTTATCACTCAAGAATTAAGGAAATTAAGGTGTTATAAACTTGAGGATAAGGGTTTTAAACTCATGGCAGAAACTTTTATAGATTTATGTAATAAAACTTTTTCTGAATAATATCACATCATACCTCATTAGGTTCTTGAGCTTAACTTTGTGCTTTAGATTAACTGCTTCTTTCACTTTTGACATTTTAAATGAATGGAAATTAATAAAACAGTAGCCAATTGACACACAATATTTCTTTTCTATTCCGTACAAATGTGGTTTAATGTGAGTTTCAATATAAAAGTCAAATGGCATTACATGAAGTTTAAATCACATGCTCTTCACTTGGAGATAAGACTTTCAATCTGTTCAAATACAAGGCTAAAATATGTCAATAATTCCAAAAGTAAGACCAATAGATTAAATAATACTGACACAAGAAGTCTAACAGACCTCAAATTAGACATGATAATTAGATATCATTTTCCTTAGCAATTTCACTTTTAAAACCACTATGAAATGGACAAAATGGTGTGCTTCCATATTTAACATTATAGGTGGAAGCGGATGTACATTAACCAGAAACTATATCAACTGTGTTCCCATTTGTGGTATTACTTCATAGAAAAAAATTTTCTCATGGAATTTTGAACATTTTACAGAATTTTAATTTTATAATGAGTATGAAATGACTAACAAAAAAGAGATCTTTGAATATTTTATCCTTTCGCACCTACTTGATGTGTTCCTTTATTAAAGAAAAATGAAAAGACAACAATTTAAGAAGAGGACTGTTAAATATCTGTTTGGGCTCCATCATCCCTTGATGAACAGCTTCTGCATATTTTGGGGTTGAGGGGCTCAGGAGACGGGGTGAGAGGAGAAAGCCTGGGGAATAGCTCATGGAAAGTCTGCCTCCGGTTGCTGCTCTGACACTGTCTAGCTGCCTCATTTTGCATATTGTTCATCTTCTCTCTGCTTATTTAACTGATAAATGCAGTAAAATATTTTTGTCTTATCTCATGGGTTTTTGCAGAAAATTGCTATTGGGGTTCTATGAATATTTATATGAAAATGTCAGCATAGCATGAAAGCCATACTGTTTTTCTACAAATATAAATTAATATTATATGTCAATCTTACATATTTTGGGTGACATAATGAATACACAAAAGTGAAGTATGTGCTCAGAAACAAAGCTGTTGGGTTAGTGGGTTAATTTTGCAAAATAAATAGATAAGGGAGGGATTTGTTTAAAATGATATCAAGAAGATTCTATTCCGGGGCGCAGACCTCGCTAGGGTGATGTATATATTGCTACCAGCATGCCGAAGGTCTAAGAAACAAAAATGTTTAAAATGCTATTCTCTTGGACTTGCACACTCAATAGTTGGCACATTCTGTGTGGCAGATTCTTACATCATTAAATAGAGCAAGAAACAAATTTGCTTTCAAATATTTTTAAAACATTTTATTTATTTATTTTTAGAGAGATAGGATTGGAGGGAGAAAGAGAGGGAAAGAAACATCAATGTGTGGTTGCCTCTCACATACCCTCTACTGGGGGCCTGGCCTGCAACCCAATTACTCAGTTCTTGAGTTCAATGTTTTTAAATCTCCAAAGTAGAGATGCTAATGAGAATAACAATAATACAGTTATTATTATTAACAGTGAGTGCTAATTACAGCAGGTACTGTATTTGGTGCTTTATTTAGGGAACAATCCTGTACATGGCTATCGTCCAGAATTAAAAATATTTTCTGTATCAATATACTCTAATTCTTGTATATACTAAAAAAAAAGACTGTCACATTTATTTTTTCATCAACTTGAAAATAGAAAAGTGTAATAGTAGCTATGTTATTTGGCTTTGGAGTAAATTGATAGAATTTGAATTCTGACTCTGCAATATACTAGGTTATTTTAAAATAATCTCTGTGAACTTCATTTTCCTACTTCCAAAAGATGAATAATAACAGCTAGTGTTGCATAATCTTTATAATATTGATTTTTCATAATATTATCCTAAGGATTCAAAACAAATATTTATTTTATGTAAACTAACTGTTTTTCAGTTTCTAGGTTTTGAAACACTGGGAAGGTCAAAGATTGATCAGTGTTGTATTGATTTTTGAGTATGTATCTTGTCTTATTTTAGAAAGTCCTAAAATAAAATTTTTCCATATGATAAATTGCTTAAGATGGGCAGCTTTATTTGAAATCAATAGTACTTTGTTTTCAATTCATTTTTTGACCATTTAACATTAAAAATAGATTTTTTTATTTGTCTATTTATTCTTTAGTGATTTATCAAACTCAGGTAAGCAGCCATTAAAAAATCTTTATAAATGATCAAGAAAAATTGGAGGTAGAAATTAAAATAATTTTCTGGGTAGAAAATGCAGACAAATGTAATTGAAAAACAATAAAAATTTTTTTCAGCTCAATGTTGATTCTACTCCATCTCAACTATTACTTTCAACAAATTGTATGACAATTAAAAAAAAAGAGCATGTAAAATATATCAAGGCATACCTGTGCACTACTTACTCATTTGACTATCTAAGCAGCCCAGAATGAACTGCAATCAAGAGATAAGCTCAACCAGACTTCGGGCCGCAGGTTTCACAATTGTAAAGCCACCTGAAGAGCTCTGAGCATTCAACAATGACTGCTGGTTTGTGTAAATAGGTGCACAGCACAGAGAGAGGCGGGTCAACTCACTCGGCTAGTGAGTGAAAATCTAGGGGAAAGTGAAATCATGTTTATTTCATTTTCTAAATTAAAAAAAGGATTTAGATCATTTGAATGTATACAGGTACAGAATACTTGGCTACAGGCTCTTAACAAAGAAGTATTGAGAGGTAAATAAAATATAGACCTGGTGTTTACCCTCAGGAATTTTCCTTTAGAGATAGATAACATTTGTGCAGACACCAAAAATAAAATATTTAAAAGATGAGGACATGTAGGCAGTCAGGCAATCCTGGAAATAATTTCAAAGATGTTTCCTCTGGCCCAAAATGTGTACCAGAGTTTAGTGATCTGTCACTATTGATGCAGGAGGCTATTAGTCAAAGGGAATTGACTGAGGCATGGATCAACAGAAAGACAATTTCCAGGGGGGGAAATGCACATACAAGCATTATCCTTTTTTTTAATGTTTTTTTCCAGTGTTGGATAGTTATAAATGTTTCCAAAACCTCATTTCTGTGTTTCTCTCTGTCTCTGTGTACCCCAAAATTTATTTCCTATTTTGTATGCTGATTGACTCTCTAGACTTATAAAGTCAGGGGATTTCCTGCCAATGTGCCACTCATTCATAAAACAAGTATTTATCACTTTTCTCTGTTTGTGAGACCTGTGCCAGAAATTTCAAGTTAAGTAAGATACTGCTTTTGTCCTATCAAACTCAGAGTTTTACTATTTTTTTCCCCCCTGAGACTGGAGAAGAGAGGTAGTAGAGAATTGCAGAGGAGGGAGTGTGAGAAGTCTTTACAGAGAAGGGTCCTTTTTGTTCTTCATAATTAAGCAGGGCTCTTTAGAAAGGGAATTCTAAAGAAAAAAAATATCTTAAAAGTGGACCATGGAGGGGAGAATTGAATGTGGGGGAGTGGGCAGGGCAGGCGAGAGCAATAGGGGAAATGGGGACAACTGTAATTGAACAACAAGAAAAAAAATAATTAAAAAAAAAGTGTCCAAGCTTAAAACTCACTATCTATTAGGTATCTGTGATATGGAAAGTAAATGAATATAACTGGAGCACAGGATATTTGAGGAGATGCGAGAAATAAAGGCTGAAATAAGCTCAGATCATGTATTAGTGTGTTATTGCTCCTGTAAAATAATTTTACAAACTTAATGAAAAAACACAGAATTGTTATTTTAGAATTCTGTAGTTAGGAAATCTGACTCCGAGGCTAACTTCAAGGTCTCAGCAGAGCTGCTTTCTTTTGTAGAGGCTCTGGGGTGAATCCATTCCTTTACTCATTTGAATTGTTGCCAGTTTCTTGCCCTTTTGGGACTGTGGGTCCTTGTTTCCTGGAGGGCTGTCAGATCCAGCGGCTGCTTACATTCTTTGGCTCGGGCCTCCTTTCCCATCTTAAGTCCAGCAGCGATGGGCCGAGTACCTGTCACACTTAGAATCTCTTCTGCCTTTTCTTCCATTGTTGCACGCCTCTCATGGACTTTTCTACCTCCTCTTCCACTTTTACAGGCCAATTCAGTTTTAGTGGTTTCATGTATAACATATTCACAGGGTCCAGGGATTAGAGCTTGGACATCTTTGGAGGGCTGTTATTCTGCCTACCATGGAGGGGTCATATGTATCAAATGTGTTTATAACAATGAAGAGGGTTAGCTTTTACTTCATTTCAGATTCTTTAGTGTATGCTTGTCTATTCAAGTTTCCTAGTTCTTACCCAATTCTATAATAGCATATTCTATAATTATTATTTAAACCTCTATGGTGTTAGCACATGTTTAACACTTTTATTCATATATTTTTGCCTTCTTCCATCGTGGTCAGCATCACTAGAAGTTGATCTTGCTCATCAATCTTTTCCATAAATCTGCTGTTGGTTTTGTAAGTCTGATTTACATATTCTTTGTTTTACTAAGGATTATATTACTAACTTTTATGCTTACTTTTCTTATTTTAATACCTGTTTTCAGTTTTCTCAATTTTTCTTTTTTCCAGATTCTCAAAATGGTTGTTAGCTCATTAGTTTTATTTCTCTAATTTATTTTCTCATAAACATGTCTAAATTCCAAATTTTCTCTATGTACCCTTTCCTGTATCCAACAGATTTTGGCACCTAATGTTCTCATTGACATTCAATTGTAAGTGTTTTTAAATCCCCTATTGTTTCCTCTTTTGACCAAAGAGTTAGTAAATTGTATTTTATTTAGCATTGCAAACATTTGGTATTTTTTGTCATATTTAAACAAAAATTATTCATTTCTATTTTATTGCATTGTTAGTGCAGAGAACACTTTGCTCTTGATTCTTTGGGAAATAATAAGGCTTTTTTGTACACAATTTCATGGTAAATGTTAAATTTTTTTATTGGTGATTATTGATATAAGCATGAACTTTTTCTTTAGATGTATGCAGTATTCTATAAGGCCATCAGTTAAAGTTTTATACTTGGATTATACAAATTTTATGTATTTAGGTTTATTTACTATATTCTTTAAATATCAACTTCTAAGAGAAGTAACAAGCATAATTTAATATTTTATTATTTAACATTTATGGGCTATAATATTTATTATCCATGGCATTAGAAGTGAAATCTATTAAATTTGTAATGCACACTTAATCATTATGTTGTAAAAGGAATTTATTTATGGGGAAGAAATAAATTGTTTAACTGATTTATTAACTAAGTATACTAAAAGAAAAAAACATTTAATTTATGAGCATGAAGAATGTATGTTATCTAATTTTGTAAATGATATATCACTGACAGAAACGGCAAATATTATACTTAATAGAGAGATTTGGGGCATTTCTATTAATATAGTTGATTTAATATATTATCATTGACATTATCTCTTGTAATGTTTAATATTCTGGGAGTGATGAGTAAAGCTGTAAGAAAATAATAAGAAGCATGAGGACGGTAGTGATATGATCATCTATGCAGAGACTCAAGAGTATCTACAGATGAAAAAGTTTATTAAGGTGGCTGGGTAAAATATATATGTGGGTGTGTGGGTGGGCAAAAGTAGGTTTACAGTTATGAATATGTTAAAGTTTATTTTTATATTATTATTAATTAATTATTGTATTATTTATTATTAACCTAGTTTTCTCCATCTCTGTACATAGAAATATATTTATATTTCTGTGTGTAGTTATATGAAAATGAGAGATGGTTTGTTACAAATAGGGAAAGGATGGGTTATTTTAGTAGGCAGTGCTGAGAAAACTAACTATCCACTCTGTGGAAGAGAGCATAACTATACCACTACTTTATTCCAAATAGCATTGCATTCAACATATATTAATGTCCTCAATGTCAAGAAAATAAAAACTATTAAAATAATAGAAGATGACTGGGAAGAACTTTTTGGTTACCAAGGGGTGAGAAAAATGTCTTAAATGAGATCTAAAAAGCACAAATATGATATGGGAAAGGCAGATTTGACATGACAAAATATTTTTAAGAATTATCTTTACTAACAATTTGTATAATCAAATTTACATAGACATAACCAGTGGAAAAAAGGTAGATGTTGTGTAAATATCTAAATTTTTTCAAAAGTAATATAACTAATAAAAGCTCTAAATAAAAGAGAGTAAAAAGAGAAATATTTCAGTGGTGAAACTGACAAAGAAATGAACATAAATTTGTAGCCCAATGGCTGTGTAAACTTGTTAAGTAATTGTAAAAAAGTGCAAATTAAAACAGAATGAAAATGTTTACAAATGTGTAGAATCTACTGATGACAAGGTCATGGAGAAAGGGAATGAGTGACAGCATTTAGGGAAACTTAGCATGTCTATTCTTTAAGATTCAGTGATTCTACTCCTGAATGAGGTTCCCAAAGGGAAAAAAATTCTCAAATGACCTGAGAAGACCTATAAGAAGATGTATATGGAATCTTTGTCATGGCAGGTATGTAGATAAGGAATGAGATAATACTAAGGAAAGCTAGAAAAGGTAAGAGGGAAGGGACAAAAATGTATATGGAACCATGGATAAGCCTCAAAAATACAAAGATGAATGAGAAAAATAGAAAATAGATCTTACAGCCTAGTACCATTTGTTTAAATTAAAAGAACATATTCCAGAAACAACAGTACATGTCTTTAAATAACATTTGTGTGTTAAGGACACATATTGAATATACTAGATCAATAGCTACAGAAGAGAGACATAGAAATGGGAATTAAAAAAGGGGGGAAATAAGACAGGGAATATTTATATCACATAGTGATGTAAATTTTTTTCCTTTTTTAATGAAAAGTGACTCCAGAACTAGGCAGAGCTAAGTTCGTGTAGCAGCTCCTATATTATCAACCCAGCAAACCCCTTTTATCTGGAACCAGTAACTGTTCCTTATGTCTGTTTCACTTCTGGATTTGGTGCTTGCATTCCAGTTGGGAGGATGGGACAGCCTGGAGGCCAAACAAAAGAAAGGGATGCCTGCTGAGTCTGTCTTTGTCGAACTGCTTTCCAAGAAGTCCCCCTCAAACACTGGTGAATATATCTTATTGGCCAAAATTATGTCACATGGCTACCTTCAGCTGCCAGGACCCCTGGAATATGAAATATTCAAACTTTTAACCCTATAGAAAAGAGAAAAATTATAGGAAATGTCTTGTCATTGTGTGTGCCCAATACTGAGCCTGTTCATGTGTGCTAGTTTGATCTGAATGAGCTGGGCATTTCTAGTAAGGACTGAAAGGAAATAGATCTTTGTGCCTAAGCCACACAATAGCGAGTAGATTTCTTGATATAATAAAATATTTCATTATAGAAGGCAACAAGATTCACCAGTGATTTCTGAAAATAAGTAATAAAATGATGAATGTGCCATCTTTGAAACCTCCATATGATTGTGAGTTTTCAGATATGTTGTCAAAGAGGGAAACTAGAAACAGAAAAATGGAGTAAGGAAGTGCTTTATAGTACAAAGCTTATGGTATTCATGCCTCTTGGTTGGATTTCTGACCCCACTAGCTAGTTTCATTAAGATGATGCTTGTTAACTCTTTGAGTATCATTTTCTTCATCTGAAAATAAGGGGTAATGATACTAAGGGGTAATGATAATAAGGGTTAATTGTTGCAACAAATAAAGGAAATAACGTGTAAAATTATGCAGCACGTTTAGCATAAGCAAAAAAAATCTTCACCGTGACAAACGGGACCTACCAGACACCTTTCAGAAATATCGTACTTAATGGTAAAATACTGAGTTTGTTCTCATTACAGATAAAAGCAAGATAACGATGCCCACTGTGCAGCATAGTTCACATTTCAAAATGTTGCTCTTGGCCAATTAAATAGGCCAAGTACAAAATAAAAAGTGATTAGATTATGATTATAATTTTTATATCAAAGGACTGAAAAAAGCTAATCTCACGTATCCCCGGGGGATTTTATAGAAGACGGCCGAATGGTAGTCAAGTCACAGTTTCAGCAAGGAGTGTGTGCAGAGGATGAGATGGAGCTCAGCTCTGCAGTGACAGTTTGGTGATTGCGGCACACTCTTGAGGGTCATGAAATGTGTCCTAAGTCTATAATTTAATTTTTCTTGTTTTGATTTATTTACCTAATCAGACCTAAACTTTGCCATTTTACAAAGTCTGACTAATAAATAACAAAACTCTACTTATTATTATAAAACTCTGGTGTATCATATTTTAATAGAGCATCAACCCTTTTAATTATCATGAATAATTCAGCATATTTTTAACTAAGCATGCTCATAGACCTTAACAGGACTTTAAATGTTAGCTTTTGTAGTAGATCTCATCATTAAAGAGAGTGGCAATTGATTACATCTGTATCAGGATCCTTAGGTAGTGTGCCGATATATTTACTAATTTTAAAAAAGATAACATGATCTCTTTTTTAAATACCAGTCTACAAAATGTAAAGAAAAACCAAGCAGATTTCTAACAGTCATTGACCTCAGTCTGAAGTTGTTAATATACAGTGTTTCATTTAATCTTCACAGCAGCCCCTTGAGGTAGGGGCTGTTATTTTTCTTACTTTACAGAAGAGGAGATCAAGACGGAGAGGATAAATGACTGGCCTGAGATAGTAAGTTGGTAGTGGGCATAGATGGGCATCAGGGACTCTGTGTGATGCTTGCTCACTTCACAGCTACGCCCCACTGCCTTCTCTCAGAGATTTGCTTCACGCCTTGTTTAAATTGAGGTTATACCTTAGCCAAATGTAGAACTTGTATATGAACCTATTGGTATTCCTGTCAGTGATCGAAACCTGTGTTTAGTTTGTAGCTTATTGCATATCATGAGTGTAAGAGTAGAGTTATGTGAAAGAAATAAAACAATTGTTCACTTAGAGCACAAATAGATTGCCTTCCTTCTGGGCCCTATGCAAACCTATGAAAGAATTTTCCTTCATGAGTTTAAAAGTATCTGGCCTCTAACATGTGATATATGAAAATAGGCTGAATGAATTCTGGAAAACAAATGATTTGAAAGCTCTTTATGTGCTTCTATGGAAACATAACAGAGAAGCCAGAAGGAAGCAAAATAAGTTTCTCCTGTTGTTATGTGTCACAGCTGCCCCTGAGCTGCCTTATAATAATGAACTATGAATAATTCTGTCTTAGCAACCAAAGCTTAATAAGAACAAGTAATTCTCTCATTCACATTGAGAACTGAAAGAATGTTCTTTAGTATAAAATTCTAAAAATTGTTTGCAGTATTGAACGAGAGTGAATGATATTAAAGCTTAGTAATAAATTAATGTATTTCTTTTTCTCTGTTGGATCACTCTCTTAAAGACAGTTGTTCTCTGCTAATCTTTTAAACCTACAGTATTTTAATCAGGTAAAATTATGCCTTTGTGAAGTCTCATTACTGGCTGTATTTATTTTGTACTTGTACTTCACATTATAAGTAACATCAGATATTAAAAATAGTTGAGACAAGTAGTTTTCAATATATTTCTATGTTCTTTTAATAATGTGGTAAAGGCAACAATTTCAAATGGCATTCTATTCACACATAGCATAAAGAAAATTGCTAAAATTAAATATAATTTAATCTTCTCAGTAAATACCAAGATTAAAGTATCGGCTAGAATAATTTAAAAGTATGTAAAGTTAAATCTTCATTATCCATGTTGTATTGCTTCTGATCTACTTTCTAGTATCAGCTCAATATGTATATTAAACACATTTAGTATTATCTTCATCTATACTTTTGAAGGTGAGATTGCCACATCAATATATTTAAGAAAATCCCCAATAGGAATGGAGCTTAATGTCTAAAGTACTTTAAGTGCTCAACCTTCCAAAGTAGGCCAGGCAATGCATCTGAATTCCCTGCAATAATTTATCTTCTCTACTGCCTTGCAGGCCACACTGACCAGGGCTGAGATAAATCCTCCAGAAGCTCTTTCTGGATGCTGCCAGCGTGCTGTGCAGAGCCACCTGTAACTATCATCAATTTTATTCATCCTCAGTCAGTGGATCATAGTTAACTTCTCCATAAGATCCTAGAATTGAAAGGAGGGGAGTCTAGTGGTGAGGTAAGAAGAGGCACATGGAATGTCTTCCTTCAGGGCTTGTTTGAAGATAATTCTTATCTCAGCCACTTGTATCTCATGAGCAAGTACATCACTGTGCATCTGCAGCTGTGTTTGGGTACATACTCTACCTAGTGAAACGCTGTGAAGTCTTGTGGATTGATGATAAAAAGTATCTATTTAAACTGAATCATAGTGCACATGTAGAGAATTGGTATAACACTGAGACAGGATAGAGAATGTGCATTGTTATTTTTTCCAGGAGAAAGCAAAATGTTTTTTTTTTTGTTTGCTGCTTAGTGATTTTCCATAGATAGCTTTATATCAGTTGTTAGGGCATATGCTCTCTGCTTCGATAAGGGGACCATACCTGTCAGAATTTCAATTTGAAACCCACCTTAAGTTTATAAAAATCCATGATTTTTTTCCCTTTTTTAAATTGATGTTTGAATACAGTTGTCTGCATTTTCTCACCACCACTTCTCACCCCACACCCACGATGATTTTTAAGACTCCCTATCTTTTTTCAGAGTACAAATATGTAGGTTAAGTGATATGATGGGCATAATCACCTCTAAAAATTTTAAATCTTTGATGTGCTTCTAAACTATGCATATCTCAGAATATGAAATTGCTTTTTCTTACTCTTTTGATAGGGAAGATCATTTCTGTGCATATCATCTTGACCCTTTAAATCAATCAAATTTCTTTATGCCAGTGACCATGGAAACAATCAATAAATTCTATATTTTCCCCGATACTATTCTAACTACATGCTCAGAGGAGGAAGGTTAACCATTCTATAGGTTTGGGGTCCCGATGTGCTGATAAAGAGGTAGATGTAGGCCTAAAACTCCATTTATTAACATATTATAATGTATATATGAAAATTGATAGCAGGTTCCTTCCTCAAGAGTATGAACACTCTGTTTCACACAGAGTGATTTTAGTTAACATTTGGAAAAGGGGAAGGGTTATAATGACTTATTATACTGGCCTTCATCAGCTCTGTAATCCCCAGACTTAAAGTTTTCTCGGTTTATAAATCTGGCAGAAACTGTCCTAAAATGCCATCAACACTCCCTTAAAAGTGCCCTATATAGAGATTTTTATTGCTACTTTTCTGTTCTTAATTGCCCCTGGTAAATAACTGCCTCAGCCACCCGAGAATCTTATTATTTTCACTGAAATCAGGAATCCCTGTTTGGTGGCATAATTTCCCACATACATCTTCGGAGTACACATGGCAGCTACTGGAGGTGTGTCTTCATATTGCCACTCATCCACACCAGTAAACTTTTCAAAAAGGTAGCCTGGGAGGACTTCCAGGGGACATGGGAGGCAGTGATTGAATAGGATTCACATGATAAGCTCCTCTAACATTCCCAAGCTCCTCTGAACATTCCCATTACATAATGCAGATTAATTTTTAGTGTCCAAATTCAATCTTACCATAGGTCAACATGATGTCCAAGTGCTACTCAACTGAACAGATGGCTACCAGATCACATAAGAATCCCAGTATTTTTTTATTGGCCCCTCTATTCCCAAATATGGCCTAATCTAACATTCTCAGAAAAGGCCCCAATATATTCTTCATGTACATTGGAAAATATTTGTGATTCTTTTGGTGTTTGGGACGTTGGATAGGTGCCGAGTAAATGTTTGCCAACCATTGCCTGCTGTCATTAGTAAGACATTCAGCTGCTCAGGAGCTTGCTTTGAGAAGCAAATGAACTCACTTCGTGAAAGTGATTCCACTCCAGAAAGGAAATTTTTGAGAAACCAATCTGAGCATATAACTTTTATTGTCCCCTAATTTACTAATCAGGAAATTTACTCCATTCCCCCATCCTGGGACAGAGTTTTTGAATTTAGCAAACTGTAGGACTGGACTATTCAAAATTTGGCTACAATAAGCTATATATTGGCTTAGTTTGTTTGAGATACTATAACAAAATATTGTAGACTGGTTGGCTTAAAAAGCAAAAAAAATTTATTTTTCTTTATTTTTCACAGTTCTGAAGTTTAAAAGATCCAAAGTCAAGGTGCTAGCCCATCTGATGTCTCGTGAGACATAGTTTTTATGGAAGAAATGGTTCCAGGTCTGCCTTTCTGCCGATTAAAACTTCTCTGTTGATAATGGCAAAAAGCTCAAGCTAAAGTTCGTCATTACCCAGCTCTTTACATTCACAACCTACAACTCAGTCCTCACGATCCACACTATTTTATAGAAATTTGATGTTTTTCTTCACAGTAGGAAATGTGGCCGTCTTGCCAATATTGTAGAACCTAACTTTACACCAGGTTTACACAAGCTACACCAGTGTTAACTGCCTCATTAACCAGAATGTGCCTCATTCAGATATGATGGTGCCCCGAGTGCTGATCTAACAGAATTTCATAACTCTCTGGTACATAATTCCTATATCATTTCCCTCTGGCATGTAAGCCCCAGTTTTATGTGCTGAAGAAGCCTACAGTAAACTGTTGATTGTAGCAGAAACTCCAAGCATTTTCTCTGAGCCAGCAAACTAGGTGGTGATATTTAGCTTGTGCTGTAGTTAAGTGCGTTACCTACGGCCTATTATCTCATCACACTGTGGACTCCCAGAATGTCAATACTACCATCAAGACTAACACTATGATCTGGGCTTGGAATTGTTTCCTCACTGCTGTCAAAGCTGGCATTAATGACCAGTCTCCCACAGTGGTTCCTAGTGCAGAACTGGCCACGGAACAGTAAACTGTGTGTGTGCTAAGCAGCACAAAGGTGATAGTTGTGCCTGATGTTGCCAGCACCACACGGCTGACCTGCTGAGTGCCCAGCATGCCTGTGCTTCCAGGGACATAGGTGAAGAAATGCAGATGGGAGAGTTTTCTGGGTCACACCAGGATATGTGATCATCCTACATAAGGGTTATAAAAAGGATGGTTGAGATATTACCGAGGGAAAGAATCAAAGGGAAGAATCCAAGTACTCTGTGTACTGCCTCATTTACACTTCATCATCTACCTTATTTCTGTCCCATGACCATTCTATTGTAGCCCTTTAATTTCAATAAACATTGTAGTTCTATTTTAGATGTTAAGTGCAGTGAAAAATCCTAGACCTGAACCCAGAGATATTAATTAAGACAAATGTTGAGGCTTTGAATGCACAGCTCAACACTTCTGATTCTGATGTCTTTTCTACACAGATTTCATACTGACAAATGTAGTGCTAAGGCATTCTGCTTACTGATCAGTGAATATAGGCTAAAAATTTTAGACAAAAATGTAGGCATAGTCATTTCATCTGAGGAGTCTCTTATTAAAATGTTTTATTGAAATCAGAACTTTTGAAAGAAATAAATATAATGGATAAAAATGGCAGGGTATACATAATACAAATATATTGTTATGGTAATAATTAAAAATATTATAAAAATTTAGCATTGGTTAAACTTTAGCTTAGCATTTCCTATTTTTATTGCTAATTAACAATATAACTCAAGCCACCCTTCAACTGAGGACAAAGAAATACCAAAAAATAGCAAAGCGATATAATATACATAGTAAATATACAATGAAACCATATGAATGTGTTCATATTTAACATATCAGTAAGTACATATGGACTTAAGAGAATAGTAAAAAGAAAAGTTAACAACAGATTAGTCAAACATTTGCTTCCAGACTAAAATCTGAGAAATTCCTATTTAAAAAAATGAGACTCAGAAATGACACGGACGGAGAGTGAGTGGGGGTCGGGGAACAAAGAGGTATAAAGCCAATGGAAACACCAAGTGAGCAGAGTTGAAGTCTTTTGTCAGAAAAGGTAGAATTCAGGCCTGAATGTGTGAAAGCAGACAAAGGAACCTCCTTTATGAGGCAAACTGATTGTATTCTCAATAAGTATTTGACAGGTATAATTATCTCTGTACCAAGTAACACAGTGTGGATGTTTGTGTTGCTAACTTGAAGCATATTCAAGGAGAAATAGAAGAAAAGCACTAGGGAAGTTTAATACTTCTTTCAAGTTTGTGTTAACATAATTCAAGTGGACAGATAACTAAATAAACATATATAAAATCTAATCAATATCAAAGGGATAGACAATATGGATAAATATGAAATATTACATCCTGATAACCATTCCTTTATGTCAAGATCAAATAAAACATATTAAATATTAAAAACAGAAGGTAAATAAGTTTAACATCATAAAATTATTATAAGTAATACTCTTCAATCAGGATTTAATAAGACCAGAGATCAGTAACAAAATTGCAAAGATCCTTTGCTTGGATTTATTTATTTCTTACTAGGTTAGGTTTATCATGACTCTATGGACTGAATGACTGTGTCCTCCTAAATTTTGTATGTAGAACCTAACCCCGCAAGGTAGTATTAGGAGATGGAGTGACTGGGTGGTGATGATGTCAGAGAGCAGAGCCCTCATGAATAGAATGGGTTCCCTTGCAGAAGAGGCCCTGCAGAGCAGCCTGGCCCCCTGTACCATGTGCGAACGCAGGGTCAAGGTCCATCTCAGAAACAGGAAGTGGCTCCTCACACACATTGAACCCGCCCACACCATGATGTCGATGTCTACCCGTGCAGCCTCCAGAACTGTGAGAAACAAATGTTTGTTCTTTATAAGCTACACAGTCTGTGATATTTTGTTATAGCAATGCAGACAGACTAAGATGTAGTATAATTGCATACAGTAAAATTCATTTTTTTGGTATACATTTCCATGGCGTTTGTAATTTTGATAAAGGCCAGTTACCAATTTTTTTCTTTTATGACCCATTGATTTGCATTATACCTAAGATCATTTTGCCTAACTAAAAGTAGCAAAAATATCCCTTTACTTTCTTATAGGTGTAGGTCTTACATTTAGGTATGTGACATTATCAACTTTTGGAAACTATATAAGATGTGGATAAGGTTTCATTATTTTTTGTATAGCTACATGTTTCAGCACTATTTTTAGAAACTAACTCTTTTATCCATTGAATTGTCTGGGAACATTTATCAAAGATCAATCAACTATGTATGTGTGGCTTTATTTCTGGAGTTCAGCTCCATTTGGTTCCTGGCCTCCTTTAGTAGACCTCAGTTCTCTCACATTTTATTGTAAGCATCAAGACAAAACCTGGTGGCACCTTACCACCCTACCTAGAAATCCCCTAACTTTGCTCAGTTCAGTAAGTATATTTTCTACTTTCCACATTACTGTAGATTATCTTGTTGCTAATTATTTTGTTACTGTGAAGCAAAGATTCCTATTCCTTGCGTTCCCAGTAAGAGTTTTTAATAATTTTCTGTAAGCCCTCACTTGCAGCCTTTCCAAAGTTTATAAAGTTTTTCTGTTTCTTCTATGCTCTTGATGCTTTCACAAATATTTTCCCAAAATACTTTTTAGCTTCCCAATCCCTTCCAGTAATATAGGTTTTATTGCACTGCCATTATATCCAATTCCAGCATCAAAACAGGTATCAGTTATCTGTAGCTGTCACAACAATTGCCTCAAAACATAGCAACTTAAAACAGAAAACATTGATCATCTATGATTTCTGTAGGTCAGAAATGCAAAAGAAACTTAACTGGGTGATTTTGACTCAAGGTCTCATGTCTGGTCACAGTTAGGGTAGTGACCAGGGCTGCAGTCATCTGAGGGATTGATTTGGTCTGAAGGATTCTCTTCCAAGCTCAGTCACATGGCACTTGGCAGGAAACATCAGTTCTTTGCTAGCCATCTCTAACCAATCCTCTTGGTAGGGCTGCAAGGTTGATCTCATGACAGAACAGCTGGCTTTTTTAGGAGCGAGTGATCTGAGAGAAAGAAGAATGCTATACTGTGTTTTGTGACTTAGTCTCCAAAGGGACACATGATTATTGCCACCATATTTTATTCATTAGAAGCCAATCACTGAGTCATTATCCACAAGAGAAGGAGATTTAGGTAACACCTATTGATGGGAGGATTCAAAGAATTTTTGGACATATTTAAAAACAAAAACAAAGCAGAAGGTAGACTTTTTTTCCCTATATTCTGGACAAATTTAGTGCTCTGGCAGAAATGCCAGGGGTACTGGTTGATATAATGATATGGCTATACAGACAAGAGTTTACTTAGGTTGGGAGGTGCCATATTGATATATGTGGCCTTGGGAACTAGATAGAGTTTTGTGGTAGGCAATTAAAGTGGGCATTAAAAAATAGACATTATTTCTTTTAGTTCAAGTCTTTAAAAAGATTGCAAGTCCCTGAGATTGTTTCGCCTTGCTTGTTTTAGCGATGCTTATCTATCTCATGGTGGAGAAAAACATACGTTTTCTCTTTTTCATCTTAGATCACTCTTAAGCTCAAATACATCATTGAATAAAAGATAAAAACACACAAAAAAGAATAAAAGTAAAACACACAGAAAATTCTACTGAGAACCAAAAATCTGTTGAGATAAATAATATGCATTCTGACACAACCTATCTTAACATGATTCATGTCTCCCATGGGTTTCATATCAATGGCGAAACAGCCAAAATTATTATAGTTTGAGCAAGAATGGTATGATTCACAAGATTATTATCTGTGTGATTTGCCATACACATGGGTAATGATACTGATGATAATACTGGAGATAACCTAATATATAGATCTGAATACTTAGGTGCTAGGTACTCTGATAAGCAATTTATATGCATTGCCTTATGTAATTATCCCCCAAATCACATGAGATTGATGCAACAAGGAAGCAATTATTTTCCTTAGGTAAATTACATTCCGAACTAAGTTAATGTACATTGATATGACTCCAACTCCCTCGAAGTTTGTGTGAGCACTGGGTTTCCTGAGTGATATTCTAGTTACTTATTAATGCTTTAATTGGTTTTAGGTCTCCTAATTATAATAATGGTTATTTAGCATTACCTAGCTTTTAAATTCACTACATATACTTTTTTTTAAAAAAAGAAAACACCTGATTTCCATGATTTCAGGCATTTAAAAATAAAAGTTACACAAATTTTTTATGCAATAAGAAGAATTTTACTTTTCTAGTGTTTAAACTGTGTATTATTAAGCTATTTTAATCCAGATCTGGCTTTCCCTATATAGACTAAATTTATTTTTCTTACTATTTTCAGTTTATTAACTAAGGCTTAGCTGATTCACCTAAAGTAGTAATTTTCAACCTTTTATATCTCATGGTCACATAAACTAATTACTAAAATTTTGCAGCACACCAAAAATATATATTTTTTGCTGGTCTAACAAAAATAGATATAATTTTGATTCATTCACACCAGATGGCTATTGTGTTGGCTGTTGTTATTTTTTTCACTTGACAATCTAATAGAAAAGAGGTCAGTGACCCTGACTAAGTAGTCAGGCATTGCCTGTTTTACAGATTCTTGCAGGACACCAATGTGCCTCTTGCAACCCTTGGGTGGGAGGTCACTGACCTACAGCAACGGCAATGCATTTGTTACAAGATTAATCCTTCTTCAATTCTTGAATATATGGCACATGTGAAAACCTTTATAAACTTTATAATATTCAAATATAAAGCACTGTCAAGATTTTAGTCTAGCTCTGCTATGACACAACCGGAGAAATATTTTTTCAGTATTGTTTTTCTTATCAATGGAGTATGTGTGCTAATTTTAGACATCAGAAAACATAAAAAAGGGACTCAACAAAAATCACCAGAGTTAATAAATCTCCTCTATGTTCCTGGCTGTATGTGTGAGTATGTCAAATAAATACATATAGAGACATAACAATTTTTGAGAAATAAAATAACACTGTCACATTATTTCATTTAAGGTTTTTATAAAAAATATTTTTATGCCATTATGTATTTTTTCAAAACATAATTTTAGAAACTATTACAGTATTCTGTAATAGTAAGACATTATAGTAATCTGTAAAATATTACAGTATTCTCAAGATTGTATATACTAGATTTCATTTAATTATTTTCCTGCTGTTGATGAAAACTGAGTATTTTAAACACACTGAGAATGTATTTTAAAAGAATTTAAGGTGTTGATATATGAGTGCAGTAAGATGTCTTTTTAACGTATTCCTCAGGAGAATTCATCAGCCTTCTTTAAGATTGGTCTGGTTCCCCAAGGTTCTGTTTTTCACTGCGAAATTTTTTAATATCTAGCAAGCAATTATAATAGCGTTATCATAGTGCCTGAGGCATTTAATCACCCATGATTCTACCCTCTTTGCCCAACTATAACTGAATTATCTTGGTTAGAAAAAAAATATTGTTCTCAGCATGGTTGCAGTAAAACTAGGGGGAAAAAAAGAAATATAAAAGATCACGTAGAAAGGCCTGGGAAGTGCATAGATACTGCACTTGGTTCTGGGAATTGATTGCTGCTCCCTGTCGAGCACTTCAATAGTATTGTGCCCTGGAGAAAGTCGCTGAAATTCTCTAGACCTCCAGCTCCTCATCTGATAATTTATCTCAAAGAGTAATTTTCACTCTGAAATTTTTAATTTATCTTTTGAGGGAATAAGTGCCTCAGCTGATGTAATCTTGTTTCTAAGTGATTTATCTGAAGCCAGGTAAAAATTATACAGATTAATTCCACATACTTGACTAACTTTATCAAGTGTAGTTTTTATAAATAGAGTCTGAGTTTCTTTGAAGTTATTTATTGTCATATGTGATTAAGAGTTGAGAGCATTTTTCCAAATGTTGTTTCTCTACAATTAATTTTTTTTACCCCACTACTAAACTGAACACATTTTTGTAAAATATACAATAAAAACTCAACTTATTTTTCATATGAATATTTCAATTATATTCTTATCTCTAAAATAGTCTATTTATATTGATTAGAGGTATCTTTGAATTAGAAATTACTTTGGGAAGAATTTATGCTATTGTAATGTTGAATCCCATTTGGGTAGAATTTTAAAATTGCTCTGGCAAAAAGAGTCTTAGAATCTTATATTTTTGCCTCTTACTAGATATGCTGGGCAAGAAGCGGCTCTTTCTGCCATCAGGTTTAGAAATACAAATGGATAGGACTAGCCCAGCTTACTGCTTACGAACAGAGGAATGAGAGGGAGATTGTCCTGCAGATATTAAAATATACTCTTACAATATTAAACCACTGTGATACTGGCCCTTGAATAAAAACTTAGATCAAAGAATCAAATGAGAATCTGCAGACTACACATCTGGTATTAACAGAAAAATAATTAGATATTTAAAAATAAAACCGGGGCAATTGTTAGATAGTGGGATTTAAAACAAAGTTATATGCTTTTATTTCTCACTTTACCAAAATGAGTTCAGTGTGAGTAAAAGTTAAAACAAGAATATATTTTTTTAAGATTTTATTTATTTATTTTTAGACAGGGAAGGGAGGGAGAGAGAGAAAGAGAGAGAGAGACATCAATGTGCGGTTGCTGGGAGACATGGCCTGCAACCTAGGCATGTGCCCTGACTGGGAATCGAACCTGCGATGCCTGGTTCGCAGCCTGTGCTCAATCCACTGAGCTACACCAGCCAGGGCAAAACAAGAATATTTTTAAAATATAAAATAAAATTTGATAATCATCAGACAAAAGTTTGGATGTATTTTTATTATTACTATGCTATAATATTATTTTCTTAGCAAAACAACAAAAATAAAAATATGGAGTGAATAAAAACAGTATGTTCAAAAGTAAAAAGCTACTATAATCAAAATACATGAAGAAAAAGCAAAGGTAAAATAAGAAAAACTAAAGAAAACAAAGAAAAAGTCAGTTTAATTTCTTTAACAAATAAGGAGATATTATGAATCAATATTAAAAGTGTGACAAGATAAAATGATAGAAATGAAATAGATTAATTAGGAAAGAATACATATTAAAGGCAAATAAACACATGTAACATATTTGACCACACTTGTAAACAAGAAAAAGCAAATCAAATAAAAAATATAATTTTATCTATTATATTTCCACTACAAATGATGAGTGACACTATCACAGCTTACAGTGCAGAAACATACACTGTCTTTTTTCATCAAAAGCCTTCAAAGTTTATGGCCTTTGTTTTAGCAATCCACTTCCAGCAATTTATCTTCAGCTAATGATAGGCAAGTGTGTATTAAAGCAGTTTATACCAGTGAAAAAATTGAAAGAAACTTAAATGTTTTTCAGTAGGAGACTGGTTAAATGAATGGTATACTTAAAAGGAAAGCTCTGTTGGTCAAAATGATGACAATGGGTTTATGTATTTATTAACAAGCAAAAATGTATACAGTATATACCTGCAGTATTGCTAATTTTTATTTAATTTACTGACTGTATTTATAAAGATCCCAGATGCAGATCCACTTGTTTCTTTCTAAATGACACTGCTATAAATATCACTTCTGGAAATGTCCAGTCAGTGACTTCATACACAGGTACACACACTTACAAATACATTTACAAAAATATACATGTGGATTTTCCATCATATTTTTACAATGTAAGTTAGCTGACAGTATTTTTTAATGTTTAAATTACTGTGATTAGATAAGTGGCTGTAACTGGGCCATTTTGAAAAGAACTATTAAGTGTTATAAAAGAAGCAAGTTTTTTACATTACTTAATTTAAAAAAATACAGTTTAGAGCCATTGTAAAGAAATGGGCAAAAATGAGTATTGCTAAATGCTGAGTGATAGGTGTGCACATATGGATGTAAACTTTCACATTCTTCAGCTAGTTAGTCAGTTGGCCTGGTACTTGAGGAAAGTCAAGCCTTTTCTCTGATGCTTTTGAAACTAAATATCTCTTAGATGATGTTCCTAGTGAGTTAGGCTTACAGTAAATTTCACAAGGTCGAATATTGTAAGTGAGTTAAGTAGTTGTATATCCATTTATATACCTTCTGACATTTCTTAAATCCTGTATGGTGGTGTAAAGTTTATATCTTAAAGAAGTATTTCTGGAGTGGATGAAATTTATTTCTTCTTGTCATATAAAAAACTGAGCAAGCTTAGTAAGAGGCCTTCGCAAGCACTAAATGAATGAGTATAAGATCAGAGCTGCCTGAAGTCTCTCTCTTTCAAAGTGGAGGAAGCATCACGGTGAGGAAAAAGCCCAGAGAAAACTCTAGGTATAGCGGGCTTAATTTTTTTATTATTATAACTTTTTAAAAAAGTTATCAATTATTTGTTATCTGTTCTAATTTAAGGTAAAAATTTTTTCAAAGGGACTGCAACAACATGTCCCTTGTAGGTAAAATGAACCCAAACTACAGTGCTGCTGTTCAAGTCACTTTGCTGACTGTTTATAAAACATCATGCAAGTTTTGTAACCCAAAGGAAGTATTCTTCACTTTATGTCTTTCTTTGTCTTCTGGATACATACTTTTTCTCAACTATAGTTAGATGCCTAGAAAATTTCAGACAGTCTCAAATATTTGTAGTTCATCCATATATCCAGATAAACGAACTTTTTAATTATTTTATATAGCAAAAGTGATTCACGAACCTGTGTCTCTAGTTCCCAGGGGTGGCCTGTTGGTCATGGGACCTGTTCAGTCTCCCAGGGCTCTACCTTGGGGAGGGCTCCACACCGGGTTCAAAGCTTTGCTGATGCTATCTTGAAATTCTTAATAGTTTTGAACAAGAGGCTTTGCATTTTTATTTTTCACTGGGCCTTCACATTACGTAGTCTGACGTTCTCACTCCTTTAAGGTGACGCCTGATGATGAAAACAAGTGGAATTGAGTTTGGAGGCTCAGAAACTTTTCTAGAGTCTGAATGATTTTAACTTTTTATTTTGAAATAATTGTGGATTCACAGAAGGTTACAAAATTCATCCAGAGGAGTCAGGTACACCCTTCCGCCAGCTTGCCCCCATGCTAATATCTTATACAACCACAGAGCAGGGTTGAGGCCCAGATCCTGGTATCGGTGCAGTCTACGGACCTTCTTCAGGTTCAGGGGATTCCCAGCAGAGTCAAAATACGGAACTGTTCAGGTATCCCAAAGGAGCTACTCATGTGGTACCTTTTTATTAGAGGAGGCTTTATTCTGACGACAAAACAATTTACCCCAATAGATCACCCTGTACATTATATATGACATTAACTTAAGCATTTACTATCTGCTAGAGACCACTTAGTGCTTTTCCAAATATTAACTATTTCAACCCATATCATTATCTAATTTAAATAATTTAGTTGCTTATTTTCTGTCACTGCTGGCAGAAAATCATCAGTGCTGCTATATAAAAAGCATGTGTTTGTTAACATCATACAAACTGCTTAATGACCAGAAATGCTGATTTTTAAAGTGTTGTGCACCCTACCATGGTCCATTTTATATGTAGGTGTTAACTGTTTTACATAAATTTTAGTGAATTGTTGGAGAGTTTTGTCTTGAGATGTAATGTAATTGCCCCAAATGCTGCAGTGGTGCCAAATGGCTGAGGTCGGCGTTTAGTGCCAAGTTTCTGGTTTTCGGGGCAGATTATTGACAGTGGCCTGCCGTTGGCTGATATTCGGCAAAATGCCGAAACACTAAATCAGTTCTGGATTAACAAAGGAAATGATATCCGATTTTTTTGGAAAAAAGAGATAGGGACATGATATCCGTAATGCCATAGAGGACAGTCATTTTTTTTTATGATAAAAAAACATTTGACAGTTTGACAAGTGTGAAATATTTACCTGGCATGAAAATTGTTGTTTTTTTGTAGTCGAGTCAAATATTTGTAGCAAATATACCTTAATATTTGAACATAATTTTAAAATATTTTTATTTGT
The DNA here is from genome assembly GCA_004024845.1 of Tonatia bakeri. Lineage (NCBI taxonomy): Eukaryota > Metazoa > Chordata > Mammalia > Chiroptera > Phyllostomidae > Tonatia > Tonatia bakeri. The sequence continues at coordinate 24,050 of PVIA01002197.1, read as the reverse complement.
AACCTAGAAGTAGCAATTTTTATAGTTAAGTAAGTACTATTAAGAAAAATAATCAAATTACATTGTTGACTTGATTTTATATGGCATGCCACAGGCTTACTTAAAAACTTTGGCACAGAAGATCTTCCAACTTAGATTGAATTTTTGAATTACTGATTAAATTTGGTATCAATTAATTTACTTACAGTGGAAACAGTGGAAGCATTTTGGTAAATACCATAAAATCAAGAGATTTCAGTGCCCAACCATGACTTACTCATTTATCACAGAATTTTATTCTAATTTAGGATATTATCCATTTCTAGACAAAAAAAGGTAAATAAAGTAGTGAGCTCATGGAAAGTTTGAATAAAATGGAAATAACATGTTTTCCAATTACCAGCATAGGCACTGAATCTACAAGGACTCATACTATAGTTTAACAGCCTTTTGAATGGACAAGTCATAACAGAAATTCAGCCCTTCATTTTAAATGTTCCTAAAATGACTCTGGAGGTGCTAGTAACACTAGCACTTTATCTACCTATCCATTTATTTATATATTTGTGCCTATGGGAAGACTTGATCCCTTACTTTCTAGGTGGTTTTATTTTGTGGTATGAGATTAAAAAAAAAGAGAGAGACTGGGCTACATATTCTACTCCTCCCTGAGGAAAAAGCTGAACTGATAAAAATCGTATCTACTTTATTTCAAGCATGTCACCTTTTTTTGCTCTTCTTATAATGTGCACATACTTAAACCTGGCTATTGATTTTATTTTTTTAAAGTGTGGCTGTTTTAATGACTGTATTCTAGTTTAATTTCCAGTTTTTTTTTTTTGTTGTAACTTAACCTTGGTCAAGTAATGATATCTCATTACTGCTGATGTTGGCAAAAACAATGAAGGTAGATGTTCAAGATTTTTTCTTTTCATTGTTAATTAATTCATTAAGTCAAATTTCCAGCAAAGTGTATATTCTGGTAAAAAGAAGGAAATTGCATTCAAATAAGAAATAATATTATTAAGATTGAGTTCACATATATAGTGTAAAGGTACTTTATCTATTTCCATCAAAGTTAGAATGATTTTAGGCTCTATTGTTTTTTTTTAATAATTTGATAAAACTGCCAATCAGTTTAATAATCAGATATGTAGTCATGAGGAAATCTACACCTATAATTAAATGTTCCTGTTTCGGCCTTATATTTTGAGAAACATCTAGCTTGTTTGAAGTTGAATGCAATTGCATTCAATTAAAACATAAATTTTGAATTGTTATGCAAACCCACCTCGTGGCCTAGCAGTACAGATATTTCTGACTGAAGATAAAGCAGCCTGCAATTTCTGCTAGGATGGTGGTCACAAGTTAATACCAAATGCAACGTGAAATTCATCTTGTTTATGTCAGCCTCGGCATCACTACTTGTGAAACTTACCCCTCACAGACATTACCCTGCTGCCTACACTCAGCTATTTCTTGGGTTTCTTCGCACAGTACCATAGCTATACTTCCTCCGGAAATTTGTCAGTGCTTGCAAAATTCCGTTAAATGGCACAATTTATACTATTGTATAATGTCTTTATATCTTCTTTAAGAATATTTGTAAGCAAAATTTTAAATTTGTTACAGATTGCTCTAAGAAGATGCCGGGGGTTTTGTTGTTATAGCTACTTATTCTTTGAAAAAGGTCTCAAAATTAAATGTTGAAAACTCAAGTGTTTTTAAATATGGCCAACATTTTGAAAGCAAATAATTTCTATTAAAACAGTCTATTATACTGACTACAGTGTTTTAAGTGGAAGAATTGTTACGGAGTTTTATGTCCTTGGTATCAGCTTCTTCAGGTTGCTACACATAGTTTCAAAAATAAAATTATTATATATTATGGGACTCATTCCTCTTTACTGATTTCTTTCTTCAAAGTCCTCTCAAGGTCTAGCTTGTTTTTAATTTGAGACAGGGTGTTGAAGTAGATTTCATTCACATTCGTGATTTCATTTACCACCCACACCCGAATGACTCAAACTTGTATCTCCTCTCCAGATTTCTCTCCTGAGTCCCATACCCGTGTAGCTGATGGACTCCCCCACCTTATCTCTAAAATATCTCAACAGTGTCTCACATCTACTATGGCAATGTACCCATGAGTCAGGGGAATAGAGAGTGTTTCTCAGCTCAGTGAAAGTCTCCTTAACCAACTGCTGTTCACAGGAAAAACCTTATCATCTCAGTGAAGGCCTGTTTAAAGTATGTGTAGTCTTATCATCAAGTCCACTGTATTTAATTTACTAAACATCTCTCAGATATCCAGTGTTTCAGAAAAGCAGATCTCCTTCCAAAGCTAGTTGTCTCCTCATTAGTTTCCCCATATTGATATGTCTCATTAAACATGGTCACTACACTCCTACCACAGAGATCACGTCACAAATGCAGATGTGAACCTGGCAATGCTTTCCTTTAAGCTCTTCAAAATTTAGCGGTTTCTCAAAAGTGCTATGACTAGAGACTCTTCAAGTCCTTGTAAAACTGCTATTTTTTTCTTAACTGGGTGGCTACTTTTGCCCTTTTCTCTTGGTTAATTCCTATTTGACCTTCAGTTGACAGGCCAATGTTACTTCCTCACAGGAAGCTTCATCAAGCCTACTTCTCTGCATTTCTCTCTTAGGATTTAGTGTAGATTACAACATAAAATTTGGCATTATTTAATTACTCCCTGCTTATTAGAATGACTGTAAGTGTTGCATGTCCTAGAATCATATCTGTTTTTCCATCATTGAATTTTTGGTTATAATTAATTGCCTGGAAATCAACAAATATATACTGACTGATAAGTATTTTTTTGCAAAATAATCTTGAGCTTTTATTGCTTTGGTACCTGTTTGCAGCCACCCACATAGCTTGGTGTCTATAACATTTGTGATTGTGGTTCTGAAACCGCCATGCGGATCCCCAACAACCTATAGAATTGTCCTAAGATCACTCACCTGCAGTTGTTGCAGGTCAGAATGCAATCAGATGGCTTTCTCTTTTCCTTCACATTTCCTCTTTCTAAAGTCACTACTGTATCCCCTTTATGTCAGCACAGAGTCCCATGTCCCCGTACAAGTCACCATTCTGCACCTGTCTCTTTCTTTAACTTGCAAATTGAAAACATTTTTAAAAAGGAAGAAAAAAAAAAGATGCTGAGGAGTTTGTAAGGAATAAAAAAAGGTAAGTTCAAATTGTCCATGCTATTGCTTGATTAATATTCTTGTGAGATATCCTCCTAAGTAATCAGATCGCAAACCAATTTTCTACATGGAGTCCACAGTAAGGTCACAGGAAATGTCCTTACAGCTTTACTTCTATCTGCTGGTAGTAAAAAGAGGACAGTGCATTGAGATGCAGATCTGCTGCAATGTTCAGCCTAGTTCTCTGGCAGACAGTTTCCCATGAATATCATTATCCTGCCCATAAAAAAAAATCACCTAGTAATGGGCAAAACACTACCCACAGGAAGATGAAAAGCCCTCCAATTTAACAAACCCAACCACCTGACATTTGAATGTTTGGGAATTAACAACAGGTGCAGGAAAGCAGGACCAGAAGGAAATTATGATACAGTTTAAGGAATTAAGTTAGAAAAAGAGAGTTTAGTATTACCACTGAGAGACACAGAACTAAGCTTGGTATTTGGCAAAGGTTATACATTTGAGAGCTACAATAAAATGGGAAAGGCTATGAAAATGAGTGTACTCTTTAGAATCAGTATGAAATACGTTTTATAGGCCTTTCTCTTTAAAAGGAAAAGTGACATACGGCAAAACAAATGAGGCATTTTCATGTCATCAGGTTCTTTCAAAATAAAGTCTTGAAGTGAAAATGTATGTTCCTTACACTATTTGATATGTATTCTCCTAAAGCATTATTTTAATTATATGTTAGAATTCTCGAAACAAAGGTAGATGCACATTTAATTTATAATTTAGTTGCTTTGAATAAAATTATTTGTATAATTTAACATGAACTACATATTTAACTCTAAGGACTATTAATAAATAATAACTCTTTTCATCACAAGGAAAATAAAAGTTAGACTAAAAAATCCAGGAATTCTGAATGAATAAATAACATACAAGAGTCAGACTTACATTAAGGTTATAAATGATTTTAATAGAAATATGCCAAGATGAGCATTCTGTATAAAGTATTTTGTCATTGTGAGTGTTTCTTATGTCACTAATATTAAAAACAGATATTACCTTAAAAGTAAATGTTACTTATTGATTGTGAAGTAACCTATAATCATTGTTGCTTATTTAAAATATTAATCGTATTGCTGTCTAAGATGATCATGTGTAATTCTAGCATTTAAAATGTCATTATACATTCTGGCTCTGTTCTGTGTATTTTCTCACATATGGAATGATTATGACCAAGGTAAAGTCATAGGCATTGAAGGGAAAACTCATTACAATTCCCTGGGTACATAAAATGGGAGCCTTATTAAGTTGAGCTAAGAAAATGTTACTTAACCTAAGCTAGTGTTTATTAAAACTTTCAAATCACTGTAAGCATTTATGGTCTTTAATATACAGAGTTAATTACCATAGGCCTCTTTTTAGCTATTCTTCCTTGGAAAATACCCCCTTCTCTTTGAAAACACACAATCCTCAATATCATAAGTGATACAGAAAAGATGGATAGTTAAAATCCACAGATAAGTCATATTGTTTTTTTGATAACACTTTCATCTATTTTAGTTTCTGTAACATTAAATTGAACTCTTTTTAGTTTCAAATTATTTTCCTTATGTAATCCAGCTGCTAAAATATAAATTAAAAAGGACATGCATTCATACTACTTGCTAGGTGCATATACTTTGAGTCTTAGCCAAGTATTGCTTTTTGTGATTTATTTTCTTCAGTTACAAGCTTTAAATTCAAAGTTTTAGAATTTTTGTGTCATTCCTACTTTTTAGACTAACATTTTATCCCTAGAAAATGATCTTATCCTATGTCTGTGATAGGAGATGTGGGTCTTGTAGGTAACCAGGCCCAAGGTAACTGAGGCAAAATGCTGGGCATTATTGGTTAATCTGGCACATGTCATGTTTGGCAGAAATGTATTTAAGTATAGGCAGTAATTAAATTTAGAAAGAGGATTAATGCATTTGTTAAACAAATATTTATAGGCAGGTGTCCATATGCCAGGCACTTTTGTACATGCTGAGAATCAAGCAGAGTCTATAAAACACAGATTCCCGCTCTCATAGTGCTTTAAAGATATTTCATTTTATTGTTTTATAAATCCAGGTTTATAAGTAATAGGAAACCAGGGGATTTGGGGTAGAATATCTGAGTGAGTTTTCAGTGATTGAAACCAATCTCATAGAACAGGGCTGGCCCTCATGCAATCAGGAGCAGACAGGAAGTCCATGTCAAGTAAACAGCACAAGGTCAGCATCCAAAAACTACAAATAATACAGCAGCGTGCAAGGGAAGTGAGTGCTGTATAAACAAGGAGTAGTGAGCTGCTGGAAAATAAGGAATACTACACGGCCTGTGCCTTGTCTTATTCTTCCTTCATGGGAGAAAATTCAGAGCAAAGCAATGCCAACTACCAAGTAGGTAGGAAGCGTAATAGGAGAAAATTATTTTTGAGGTTTTATATTAGAATAAAAGACATAAAGACACAAACATTCCAAAATTTTGACTTTAAAACTTGTAATTAAAGAACATACAGTGAATTTCTAGATGATTGAAGGAAGGTACAAATCAGTTTGGCATGTTTAAAAGTGGGAAAAAAAATCATACACTTCCTTTAAGCTGACTTTTAAAAATCAACTACTATGGGTAGTTCACTTTTCATGTAAGAGAAGAAACTTTTGATGTAGTTTTAATTATCATTATATAAAATAGTAAAACATGCCAAGTTTATTTTTTCCATTGAGTAATCAATGACAGGGTGCTAGCATTTATCTCCACCTTATGTCAGAAAAAGTTAAAATCGCTGTGAAAGCGGATTCATCTCCAAAGGCCTAGAGTTAACACAGAGCTCAGCCTTGGAGGTTCCAGGGTAAGGCAAGCTTCGCCCTGTCCTCCAGATTGTTGCTTTTGGTATGAACATGACATTGTGGTTGGAATTTGTGTTGACAGCTCTGTAATGTGATTTTCCAGAATGTGTTGAAGTGGAATCAAATGTCATTGATGTCATTCAGTGGATTTTCTGCCTGATGGCACATACCGTTGCTATTCTATTTGTTTTTATAACCAATGAAAAAATTGATGATTTGGAGTCATGGAGTTCTTTTACACATAATTTTCTGGAAGATAAAGATCCCATTTTAGTCCCCATGTAGGTCTGTGATTGAGTGTTAATTGACTTTGATCTAAGAAACTGCTTATGTTCGGTTCCATTTTGTCATTATTTGCCCTAGCTGTTAGCAGGTAGTATTGGCTTAAGGAAAATTTGTGAGTGGTAGGAGATTTCTGTGAAATAATAGACAGGGTGTTCATGTAAAAATCATCCATAAGTATAGAGAATGAAAGAGTGATTTTATATTATAAAATCAATTTATGATCTGAGAGGAAAAAAGAGGCTGAGTCAAATACAAGTGCCAAGTTAAAAAAAAAAATCACTTGGGTCCTGGAATATCTTTTGGTTGGAAGAAAGGAAGCAGAGCCAAGGCTGAGGGTACTGGAGCTCAGAAATCTGATACATGTGTACGTCAGAGGGCGTGCAGGTTTTTCTGAAGCTCACTTGGGAAGGAGAAAAGTCTGTAGGTTTATGGAAGTGGAATAAAGAAGCACTGCCAGGCATGACTTTTCTTTTAACACTAGTTAACTTTAAATTGGGATTTGAAAGTAAAATGTTACTTAACTTTTTCTTTCAGATTAATTAAAGTTATCCTTGTGACTCTAGGGAAGCTGTGACAACTTGGAATAGAGGGTGTAATTAGAATTATTGCAATTTTGAATCTTTTTGTAAGTATATTTTGCTGCTGATCTCTAGTCCATTCATAAAAGAAGGAAAATCTATGTCAACATGCAAATGATAATTTTAACCAATCTATTTTATGCACTGAACTTGTGAGTTAAATAAAATAGAATATTTTGTTAGTATAATAAAAACCTAAACTACAGTAAGTTTGTGGTTTTAAAAGTATCAGCCTAATTCTTTATTTGCTGGCATCCTCTTGGCATATTTTTCAGCATAAAGATGTCATATACAGATAAGAAATAAGGATGTTGAAATGGTAGGTGGGTTATGCAAGTAAGTGGAAATCTTAGAACTTCAGGATAAAAGGTCATCATATGATACGATAGGTTATTTTACATAGTAGGAGTATAGACATACAGTGTGAGAACAAAGGGTACTGTGAATAAGGTACCTGGACTATTGCTTATGGTCCCAGACTATACACAGTCAAGTCACCTCCAAAAAATTATTAATTTTCCTGCTGGTCTCCAGGAAACTTAGACCAATATGATAAGAACCCCTTGTGGTGGTAAATGCCTAATACAGTGTACAGATGATGTGTTGTAGAATCATGCGCCTAAAAATTGCATAATTTTGTTAACTGGTGTCACCCTGATAAATTTAATTTTAAGTAAAGAGCCTCCTTGTGCTTATGAAGCACATCTTAATCAGCACGGGGAGTCATTTGAAAATGAAGCAAGCATAAACTTCCGGACTCTGGGTCTTTTAAAGACAATTTAAAACACTCATTTTGCTTGAGTCTCTGCTGACTTTTCTGTCTTTTCATTAATGCATGTTCTTATATAAAATGCATGTTTTTATATAAAAAAATCTCTATTCCAATTTGCCAAAGCCTGTGAAAGTTGCCTGGCCTTTCCTAGCTCAGATGTTTCCCCATAGTATTTGTCACTCTTATTCAGCACCTGTGCAATTTCTCCTCCCTAAAATGGAGTTTCTCTGATTGTCTTCTGTGGACTATAATTTTTCAATTTGATTTTTGACTTTTTATAGTGCACTGGAGTTTAAGTTTCTCTTTCCTGTTCTCCTGGTGTGATCCTGGGAGTAAAGGCTTTCTCAATTGGTTACCCACCTCTCCTTCTTTTGCTGGAATACAATGACAGAACTTGGCTGATGCTTTTTATTAATCAGCAGTCTACTGCATGGGGTTTTTATGGGAATTAAATTAGATAATGCACATGGGAACTTAGCATATTGCCTGGTACAAGCTACTCCTTACTTAGATGCTCCTTGTATACTTTAAAGTTTTCAAGTCAAACAAAAATTTTTCATACTCCCCAGCAATCCCACACCTAAATATCTACTTAAGAGAAATGAAAACATATGTCCATATAACCATATGCATGCAAATATTCATAGCATCATTACTCATAACAACCAAAAGCTGGAAATACCCACATGTATTTGGGTATTTCTCAATTGGTGAGTGGAAAAACAAAATGTATATACTGGTGGTGAGGCAGAATAGGAAAAGTTAGGAAAATTCCCTGGCAGGTGAAATCGGGAGACAGACAAATAGCTAAACAAATGGAGTCTTAGCAGCCAACATATCTTCCCTAATCAAAGACGCTTAGGAGCAGATGGATTACATCTCTCCTCTGCAACCAGAGAGCAAATTCCTCACATCACTCTGGTCAGGGAAGTAGATAACAGAGACCCAATTAGTGCCATTAGTGCCATTAGTGGTGGGGGGCTCGGGGGAGATAAACAAACAAAAAACAGCCAGACAAATCCAAGATAGATGTGAACCTGACCATAAAATGATACCAAACCCCATTATAGGCTCATTTTAATTCATTAGCGTATCAAAAGACACACCTGAAAGTCTAATGAATATTCTGATTTAAACCTTTTCTAAAATAGCTGCCTGCAAAAAAAAAATTAACCCAAAAAGCAAATAAAAACCTCAGACAAAGGACATCAATGCTCACTCTCTGTTGAGCACACCTGTGTCAGACTTTCCTTGGGCATGAACCTTTGCTTTCTTTCTCCTAAGCTCTAAGGGTTCAGAAGAGACTTGTAAGTAGATAGGCAGTGGGCAGTGGCACCTCCTCTCAAGCTTATCCCCTGACCCTCTCTCCCAGGGCCCTTCTTTTGTCTCTGTGACTTTCTTTCGGGGTTGAAGCAGCCACACTTTGGCTCAACCCTGTTTCTGTGATCTTGTTTCTTTTATCCTAAGCTCTTCCTTGTCGTATGGTTCTCAGCTTTAATAAACATACTCTCAAAATCAACTGAACTCCTCCTACCATGATATGTCTCCTGCACAAAGCCAAGAACCCATGCATCCCAGACTGTGAAGGGCCAGACCTCCCTGGTCCCTTTATTGGTGACAGTTGAATATGTCTCCCCCAAAAATCCATGTCTACTTAGAACTTCAAAATGTGATCTTATTTGGAAACAGGGTCTTTACAGATGCAGTTAGGTAAATGAGATCATGCTGGATTAAGGTGCGCTCTCATCCAAACCCTGGTGTCTTTATACTAAGAGAAAACAGGAGAGACACAGAGACACACAGAAGAATGTCCTGGGATGACAGGAGCAGAGTTTGGAGTGGCACTTCTATAAGTCACTGAACCCCCAAACTGTAAGACAATACATATCTGTTACTTTAAGCTGCCTAGGAAGTGGTACTTAGTTGCTGCAGCCCTAGAAAATCCACACAATGTAGTACAATCGAATACCATTCAGGAATAAAAAGCAATAAAATTCTAACATATAATAAAGTATTACAAAAAACTTCATGACTTAAAGCTCTTTCAGAAGTAAGGGTTTATTGAACCAAATGCCAGCCAGAAAAGGACCAAGTCCTAGGGCGTGAAGTCTGTATCACCAGCAGCAGCAGGGCTGGATAGAGAAGGCAACCTGAAGATAAAGAACTTTGTGTGTGTGTGTGTGTGTGTGTGCGCGCGTGCGCGCGTGTGCATCAGCAAGGAGGAAGAGAGATGTAAGTTGTTTTGAAAAGGATTTACATTGGCTATAGATAAAAGTGGTGGGAGAAGTTGATGGTGGCCTAGTTCTGGGGTAGGTGCAGAGGCCCTGAAGAAGTGTTTGCTCCTTTGGATTGGTTGTGGACACCATCCAGAAAGTTCGTATGTAAGCAGGAAGTGGAGGCACCCAGTGGTCAGTGGCACCTGGCTACTCTCTGTAGAACATTGTGGAAATAGTCACCTGAAAGTTCATTCAAAGTTTCAACGTACATTCTGAAACACCAACAGCCCTTTGTTGGCTTTGGCCTCTAGTGGTTAATGAATTAACCTCTCTTGTCTCTTCCTTCTACCCTCTGGCCCACTGTAATTTAGTTTAGAACATCTCAGCATTTTCTCCTTGTCAAAAACATGAGTGAATTCCAGAATACTATGCTAATAGAAACCACACTGAAAAGATCACATATTGCATACGGTTCCATTTATATGCAAGGTCTGCCTATAGGAGTAGAAAGATTAGTGGTTTCCTGAGAGTTGGTTGGTAAGAATCAGGGTTTTCTACAAGTGAGCAGAAAGAATATCCTGGAAATGATGAAAACACTTTCAAACTGAATCATTTTGATGATTGCACAACTCTGCAAATTTATTCTTAATCACTGAATTATGTAATTACGTGAGTAAATTTTATGGTATATACCTTATATCTCAATAACGTTCTATTTAATACAAATAAAAAGAGTGTTGTGAAGAAATGAGGGCAGAAATTAAAGTGAAAGTGTGATGGCTGCTGAGAGTATGAACAAGAGGGAAGGGTTGGGATAATATTGAATCAATCTAGAGTCTCTTTCATCCTGGACTTTATTTCTTTAATTCTTTGAAAACATGTGTTTTCTTTTCCTGTGCATGTTGTAATTTGCATAACGGGTTCAGGAATTTTAAAAAACAACAGGGAAATAATAACAGAGCTTAACAGTTTGAACTGCTTAGGTAAGCAGATGACTCTGATCTCAATTGATTTCCAGTCTGGAGTCTCCTGGTTCCTATAGTTTATCCAAATGAATGATAAGTACTGTATTCTCAAACAACTTGTCATACTTTAATAAGCATAATATAAATCATAATATTGTTGTAAAGACTAACTTTGAGACCTTTATTTACTTTTAGATGCAGTTATATTAACTTTATGCTTTGACAGAATTTCTCTAGTGGTCAGAATTTCTAAATGATACATTTTAGTTACTAGAAAAGTTACCAATTTATTACTTCACACACACTGTTGTTTAATCAAAAATATCACTTAATATCTAATGTTTTAGGAATGAAATTGGGGTTTGATGGCCCACTGCCAAATACAGGCACAAGACAGAAGGTGAGAGGGGAAGGGAAGCTGTCCTTATTAAATTGTTGCACTATTTGGGGAAACAGGGAACCCCCCAGCTCCAGGCTCCTCACTTCCACAAAACACAGATATCCCAAAAAGACAAACCCAAGACTATGCCCAGAGATCCCACTCTCCTTATCTGTCCTTCTGGGACAAGCGGCTGCTAAGCAGACTGCTCTCTGACTTGAGGCTCACTCCTTGGAGTCGGTGCGTTTGGGGCCAGGGCCACCATCACCACACCCAGCTTTCCACTTTGGGGTCTGGGGTCACTGCCAACTGCTGCAGCTGGTCATTCAGGGGCTCCATCTGGCGCATGAGGCTGCCCACCCACCTTGCCATACAAGCACTCCAGCCTGCTGTCTGTGCCTGACCCCAGAGGAGGAGAAGGGGTGAGTCTCTGCCTACCCCGTTTAAATTTCCCAGCCCAAAATTCTGTGTGCTCCAGAAGGGTCCAACTTCCCCAGCCAATTCCATAGGCTAGATTGACAGGTCTCTGTGCCTCCCCTTGCTGTCATGTTAATCTTTAAGTCACATGCTTTTGTGACCTCTCCTTTCCCCTTTAATTGGAAACTGGAACCTGGTAGGAGGGTTTTTCTTTTCCTCCATCAAGCTCTAGCCTTGCACAACCTCCGTGCAAAGCTGCCTCTTGTGGTGTCCATGCCTGGTGTGGAGAACAGTTGATTTAGTTTATGTCCACATATCTTCGCTTTCAAACATTTTTTAGTTAAAAGAGTAATTTTTTATGGCTTGTAAGAAATCCCAGAAGTTATGTCTTGTTAGACCAATTTGAATGTAATTTTATGACTTCAATACAGAGAATTGAGATTGTTGTTATATCTTTGTTTTTTTTTATTTCACTTGACTTATTCTTAATTTAACCTGTCTTCTATATTCTTCAAAGTAAATTACTAATCACAGGAGAAATAATGGCGATCTGTAAAGGCCTTGTTTATTCATGATAATCTCAAACTTAGAAACAATACCAAGTTTATGGTACATTTCTACATATCACCGGTTAATAATATGTCAAGTGTGCCAAATATATGCCATTGGAGAAGAAAACTGATGATCAGTAAATATGCTGCTGGCAGCATAATTGTACCAAAAAGATTATGGAAACTGTTTATTAATATTTTACAACTATTAAATATGAGTGTTACTGACACTATATAAATTTAATATATGTTTTCAAATATATGAATACAAATACAGGTCCTGATTAATCTGCCTAAACTACATGATATATAAGCAATCTAAGCAATGTTTATACAACATTTTTTTTGCCTAAAAACTTACAGAATGCAAACTAAGTATTATTCCTTTGCCATGTTCAGTGTGTTTTTAATGCAAAAGTATTATTTCCACGTACTACAAATGTACTGTTTTGTACAGTGTTATGTGGGATTTACATAAAATATTTAAATAAAAGGTGGTTATTTAAAGAATATTAAACATTTTTATAAAGAAATTATTAAATGAATTTTATTGCACTCAATACAAAGAGAAATCAAGAAAGTAATTTACCAACTTACCATATCTCTTACTATTTTGGACTTAATACTTCCACTAATTGTGTGCCAATTTGCTGTAAAATCTTGAGCATAATAAAATCTCTCATATGAGAGGAAACTGTCCTGGGTGGTCCACAAAACCAATCACATAGTGAGTATGCTAGAAAAGCAGAAGGGAGTTGTCCCTGAATTATCAAGTGTAAAGCATGATTTACTTAAAATCTCAATATTCTCTTTCAAAATGTGTTTATTTATTTATTTATTTATTTATTTATTTATTTATTTATTTATTTTTGCTGTTTGGAATGTCTGTCTTTTTTTAATTGTTGTACTATTATGTTGTCCCAATTTCCTCCATTGCTCTCTCCTGCCCCACCCCCAACTCCCATAGTTAGTTCCCAACCTGTTGTCCATGTCCGTGGGCCATTTTCTTTACCTTGCAGGCTTGTTTATATGATATACTCTTGTTCTTCAAAACAGCTACTAGATTCTTGCTTAACTTTTATGACCGTCTCCCTTGCAATATGTAAATAGGACCCAATCACAGACTGCACTGTATTGCGTCCCTTTCAGCATATTTTACACATATCAGTACACAACAAATACATTTGTGTTAGGCCAGTTCTACAAAAACTCCCTTCAGTTTTATAAAGATACTATTAACCTTTATAAAGTGTTAAGTATATGTTGACACCATATGTAATCCCCTTTAAGAAATTCAGTTATAAGTGAGCATTTTAAAATTTCAATCAACCTGGCCGATGTAGCTCAGTGGATTGAGCGCGGGCTGCAAACCAAAGCATCATTGCAGGTTCGATTCCCAGTCAGGGCACATGCCTGGGTTGCAGGCCATGGCCCCCAGCAACCGCACACTGATGTTTCTCTCTCTTTCTCTTTCTCTTTCTCTTTCTCCCTCCCTTCCCTCTCTAAAAATAAAATAAATAAAATCTTAAAAAAAAATTTCAATCAGAATGTAAAGTTTAATAAAATAGACAAGTTGATAACATTAAATATACTTCCTAAAAAATTAATAACAGAATTATTATTTTGTCCACCAAATCCACCTCCAGGCATTTACACACAGCAATTGAAAACGTGAACTGAAATGTCTGTGCCATCCGTGTTCATAGCAGCATAGTCACAGTAACGAAAAGGTGGAAACAGAGCAAACCTCTATCTGCGAATGAATGAAATTCTAAAACATGCTACTGCATGTTTGAAACATGGATGAAACTTGAGGACATTAGCTAAATGAAATAAGCCAAACACAAAAGCACAAATATTGCATGATTCCACTTGTATAAAGTACTTGGAATAGTGAAATTCATGGAGACAGACAGTAAAACAGTGGCTACCAGGGGCTAGTGTGTGGGGTTAATGGGGAATAGTGATGGTTTCACAGTACAAATGTCTTTAATGCTATTTCATGTCACTGAATTGAACACTCAAAATACTTAAAATGGTAAATTTTGTGTTATATATATTTTACCAAAATAAAAAAGTAAACTTTATTCATCAACATGAATTCTCTTTATTTTTACCACCTGCTGCTTAATCTTCCTCAGAGTAAACTAACTATAATAAGTATAGAAATTATTGTAGAGTAAGAATAGTACAGTGAGTAGAGGAAAGTAGAGGAGAGTGGAGTTAGACGTAAGATATCTGCAAGCTGGAGGACAGAAAGTTTGTAGAGGTGCTTCGCTGAAGCTAGGGCTTTCACGCTTTATTTCCTCCATATTCTCGCGCTAGTTAGTCTAAGGAGAACAGAGAATGACTGGGATATACTGTTGGAGGTTGGGCATGCGAGAAGTGAGAATCAGTAGAGCTTATTCTTGCCAAAGAAATCTCATAAAAACTCCTACAATTCTGTATAATATAATTGTGTGTTGTAAATTATATAACACAATTTTTATAACATTAACAAAGTGATCTTTCTAAAAAGTTTTAAGTTACATGTTATAATATCTAGTATTGAATGAAGCCCAGAGACTATATGGTATTGGGTGCCATTTTGTAAAATTTTCATTTATTTTTTTAAAAATTAGGAATAAACTATCACGATACAATTTAACTCCAATCGCTAGAGACGTGAGGGCTGCTCTGTATGCCCTTGCGCATGGACAAACTTAGACACAACAGTTGCTATAAACATAGGAAGGTGATCCCATAGAATCACTATGTGAATAAAGTCTAAGGTAAAGGTCATATCTTACATAATGTTGAAAAATCTAAGGACATTAATATCCATAGATAAGGAAAAGTTAATAAAATCACTTGGTAATGGGACTATAGCCTGTAAATTGCTGATCTGATATGTAGGCAGCTGCTGAGTCACTGTGCTAGGGACATCAAGGAGCTACACCTACTTTTTTCCTACCTGCAGGGGAAGGGGTGACATGGCCAGCTAATCAACTGTGCCAAGAATTCCCAAACAATCTACCTGTATATGTGGACAGATGAGCAAGAAAAGAAGAGAAACATTATGTTTTTAAGTTTATACTTTTATCTTATTCCATTAAAATACAGACATTTTACAGTGCAATATGATTTAGAGAGTTTTTCAGAAAAAATTGTATTAACATATGGAAAATTGTTACATGATATTTAAGGTCTTTTCTGGTTAAAAAAGTCTATCATTTCCTGTCTTTTAATTTAACAAAGTTTAGTGCTCTATACTTATATACATATAAATATGCATTATATATAGTATATAATATAAAGAAAGATTAGAATGAACTGCCTGGTTTGAGACATTTTTAATACAATATTCTAGTTAAATATAACATAAATATTTATTTATAATATATCCCTTCCTCAAAAATACCCATTATAATTGAGGGATGTCTATATGATAATAAAACAGACCAAACAAAAACACAATAAAATATAGCTTAAAATAGGACTTTGCATTAGAAACTTCAAGACTAATACTGTGAAAATTGTGTAATTAAATAAATATGCAAATTACAATTCATAAAAATTAATAATTCCCTTATATAAACTTGGTTTACAAAAAGTAACTTTAATATGCACACAATGAAATCATTCAAATTGATTATATTTTAGTAAGAAATCATTTCATAATGCTTACAGGTATCATATAATACTATCTTTTCTGACTTTACTACATATATGCCTTGACATTTATGTCAAGTCTTGGAAGTTGCAATTTAGAAAATCATTAAGAGGTAGTAATATAAGACCTAAATAAGTTAATTCGAAACATTAAATTAGTTCTGTTTAAGGCTCGTACCATCATTTACTGTATTCCATATCTTCTATTCTCTATATTTACTTTTCTTTATTTTTTCTTTCTCTTTTATTTTTGTTTTAAACATCTTCAAAAGAAAAGCAACATTGCATCTGTTATACCTCCGTGTTGTTGGTTACTCTCCTTATTTCAATCCCTAACAATTTCAGTACAACATGTTATTTATGTTTTGGAACAAACCAATAATAAGTATCATATATTTTAATTTTATTGTTAAGAACATGAATATTAAATGGCAAAAGCAGTCATAGCATGTATTCTACAAGTATGGTGTGCAACCTCTTTTTCATAGGTTTTTCTTTTACACTTGTAAGTTGGATAAATGCAGCCATAGGTGTTTTGACAGCTAATTAAATGTAAATATGTGCAATTATATGCCAGCATACTGCTACGATTTGTGGAAAATAGATGGCATTTGTATAATTTGTACTGAAATATTTTAAATTCTACCACTTACATACACCTGATTTTATGATGCGTACTGAATCATTCAAAATGAAATTTCCATTATGTGTGTTTGTGTATGCATGTGTGTGTGAATCTATGGATTTATTACCATTTAGAAGAATGTTTTTATACAGCTTATACAAGCCAAATA
The DNA here is from genome assembly GCA_004024845.1 of Tonatia bakeri. Classification (NCBI taxonomy): domain Eukaryota; kingdom Metazoa; phylum Chordata; class Mammalia; order Chiroptera; family Phyllostomidae; genus Tonatia; species Tonatia bakeri. The sequence continues at coordinate 7,405 of PVIA01002197.1, read as the reverse complement.
TGTGAGAAGCAAATGATGGTAGTTTGGAAATAAATTTGAAAGCCCTTGCTTTTTTCATTGTTTTAGCCTCTCTATCTTTTGTAAAATTCTTGTGGAAAGAACATAATGTAGGGCTTTTAGAATACTTACATCCATGAGAAAACATATTCTTACTAAGTTGGTGTTGCATTTTCCTGGCTTAGTCACAGAGATCATAATACTCTAGCTTTTTGACTCAAAAGACTAGATGCATGTGACCGAGGGTGATATATATATCATTTGGGCTAAACTGAGCCTAAATTCAACAACATATCTTAGATTTCAAACAGTCTGTACTTAAAATGTATTCTTATATCGCCCATTTCCCTAATGTTGATCATAAAACATGTGAAAAATGTAGATAACATAAGGTAATCATCAAAAGAAAAGTAGGGTTTAAAATTGTGGATCAGTTAACACAAATGGTGTACTATAAATCAATTATTAACAAAGAATGGACTATAGATTTGATACTAAGTTTTGGAAATTATAATGGAATGAAAAATTGAACAGATTAATAATGCACAATGACAACAAAATATAAAAAATTACTCATCTGGATTATAATGGAGATCGATATTTTTCTTCTTTCTTCAATAAAATATTAATAGAACTCATCATATTCAACAAAAGTCAAAGGGCAGTCCTACATGACAAAATCTATGCTCTCTGCTGGCCTGGGTAACTTGTGATACAGATGTTTATTGAATGTCTTTCAAACATTTCTTTATAAATACCATTATTTCTCAAAAGTTTATATCCTATATAATTTTATTAATAATAATTGATATTTTTCTGACCTAATTTGGGTTAAGCAGATCCAAAATCACCTTTGGGAAACCACCTGTTTAATTTAAATGGTGTTTTTCCACCCTGTCATTCCCCCAAAAAGCAGTGATTGATACTAACCAGTCAACATATCATATTTTCTTAGCTAGAAAGAGAGGTTCGTGGAAGGTGAAGCTGCGAGAAATTACGAAATGTTTGCTGAGTCTTTTGAGACAGTTGTATTCTTCCCTTTTAAAGATAAATTTATATGTATACCCATTTGACATATTGTCACCAAATTTTATTACCACCACATGGCATCAGAAAATGACTTTAATCTGTATATCATTACCATCATCATCATCATCGTCGTCATCATATTTTTGTTCTCTGGAATATTCTCAATACAGGCCATTTTTCATTTTTATTTGCCAAAGATGTAGGTTAATCTGGATACCATCCTCTTTACATTTATAATTTTAGATGTTTCTGTAATAAGTGATGGTTATGTCAATAAGAAAAAGGGAAGGTCCGAGAAGATGAAGAGAGGATGGGACAGAAAAATTAACTTCCCTTAAGCCTCATGTATTTTATAGTATTTGGTCCCTTAATAATTATACTACATCAACTCTAGATTGAGATGCCAAGGAAGGTCAAGAGATTTTTGTTGATATCACCTTGATACATTATATAATTTTTTAAAAACTGTACTATAGTAAATTAAATTCCTAATAAGGAGAATTTATTCTGCATTATTGTTCTATCCCAATAGATTATAGGAGTTTTCACTTTAGGCAATAGTGATTGAAATTCAATTTTCCTTCATGCCTTGTGAGCATGTTTGCTCTACAGTTCTAGTAATGATTAAAGCTTATGTTAGAAAGTTGAAATACTACAATATAACCCTTTAAATGATAAATATTTTTCAAAGATTTTATTTATTTATTTTCAGAGGGAGGAGAAGGGAGGGAAAAAGAGAGGGAGAGAAACATTAATTGGTTGCTTCTCACATGCCCCCAACTGGGGACCTGGCCCACAACCCAAGCATGTGCCCTGACAGGGAATCAAACCAGTGACCCTTTGGTTGGCAGGTCAGAGGTCAATCCACTGAACCACACCAGCCAGGGCTACAATGATCAATATTTAAAACCCTGGAAGATATATATGTAACATATGCACCAGTGTTCACATATATTTCTTTGAATTATGTATTAGTTATATATAAAATATGTATCCTATAAATTGAATTCTCCAAGTGGCAGAAAAAAATGAGGTTTTATAAATTATCTCTTTATCAAGAATCTAATTGTTGCTGGTGAGGATGTGGAGAAAGGGGGACTTTTCTGCACTGTTTGTGGGAATGCAGACTGGTACAGCTGCACAGCAGTATGGAGATACTTCAAAAAACTAAAAATGGATCTGACTTTTGATGCAGTGATCCTACTTCTGGGAAGATATCCGAAGGAACCCAAAACACCAATTCGAAAGAGCATAAGCATCCCTATGTTCATTGCAGCATTATTTACAATCACCAAGATACGGAAGCAGCCCAGGGGTCCATCAGTAGATGAGTGGATAAAGCAACTATGGGGCATTTACACAATGCAATTCTACTCAGCTGTAAAAAAGAAAATTTTACCCTTTGTGACAACACGGAAGGACCTGGAGAACATTATGGTAAGTGAAGTAAGCCTGTCAGAGACAGGCATATATCATATGATTTCACTAATATGTGGAATCTTATGAACCAACTGAACTAGCAAAATAGAGACAGATTCATAGATAGAGAGCAGGATGAGAGCTATTGTGGGGTGGGAGGTTAGGGGGTGGAGGAATCAAGGGAAAGGACTCATGGACTTGGACAACAGTGTGGTGATTGCAGTGGGGAGAGAGTTAAATGCTAATGGGAAAAATACAATAAATTTTTAAAAATCCAATTTTTACTTCTTAAGTTTTAAAAAATTGTTTAAAGGAAAAACTTTTATTTTAGTGATGCTCAATAATTGGCTCCTTAGCTAAACAAATAAGCAAAAAAACCCCATAAGAATAGAACATTAAATCAAATCTGTACTCCATCTCTCATTGGTGTTGATAAATCCTCCACTTTGTTCATAGGCTATTAGAATAACCTCCATTTCTGTAACAAGAAGGCTGTAACTTCCATAAAAATACTGCTTTAATATAATATGTTATGGATAGATAAATCATTGCTGTGCAATGAGCATTGGCTATGTTCTAGTTAAAATGTGATTCTTAATTACTGTCTCACTCTGAAATGGTGAGGTTCTTTAAAAATCTGTTCAGGTGACTGTGGAGTGACTGAAGGACGTGAAATTCTTACAGGACGATCATTCTCTTCACTGGCTTTATAGGTTGATTGTAGACATGGCACTGGCTGTGTGAACAATACAAGTTTTCTAAGCTTTAGTTGACTCATGAGTAACAAAGCTATAAGTAAAACCCCACCTTGTGGAATTATTGTAAGCAATAAATTAATAATGTATTTAAGCCTCTGAGGAACAATGTGTGACGTGGAATATGCACGCACAATTTGTGCATAGGCTTATGATTATAATTATGCTATTTTGTATTATATTTTATTATATTTACATGTAAATATATGTTATACAAACATAATATAAATATATTTTTTAGCAATTTTTTTCTCTTTGATTCGAATGAGAGCATCTTTGATCCCTAAACTAGTGTCATTTATTTTGAACTCTGTCCTTTTGAAATCTGTAAAAAGTCATGGGGAAAGCCTAACATAGACCCTGCACACACTGATTGTTCAATGAATGTTCGATCTGTCAGCATCACGTTCACTGGGTTTGTTTCTTGTGGCTCAGATTGTGGTGGCACCATAGCGTGAGTTTTTGCTTAGTGCTCCCTGAATACACACGCACCTCATGCCTCCCCAAGATCTCAAGCAGGACGGGTAACTACCTCATTTTCTTGGGTCACTATCAGCTTTCTCACTCTCCTTTGCCTACCATAGCACTTCGTTCTGCTAGTCAGTATTGCTTCCAGCATCCTCCAAATTCATTTTTTCCTTTTAACTAATATGCCGACCTCTTTGCCCAGAAAATCTGTCATCATTCATGGTCTGTTTATGCTTTACCATAGCATTACAAATTCAATAAAGGAAACTATTGAGAATGACAATAATTGGGGCAATTTTGTGTGTTTTTTTCCCCAAGGTAATGTCAAAGTCTTTTAGTGGTTCTGTTTTGCATAGTTTTTAAAATGTATTCAAAGTCATTTGCTTAGATTTTTTCCGGAATGCTTCCTTGTCATTCTTAATTTACAGATGAACAGAATGAGACATCTTCTCTGTTTGAAGAAATTGACTTGCCACGAATGTAGAGCATCAATAGCTGGTTTACAAGAACCCAAAATGAAGAATTACATCTTCATAAACAGAAACATTAATTTTCTTCCTTATTCATTTTACTTTTTGTAACTGGCTGGCATTTGTTCTGGCAGTTGACTGGCTGGAGGAAGGAGCTAAGCTCCGCTAAGGGTGTCTACCGACTGGCATCAGTCAGGTTCATTTGGGTTTCTGGCTCTGCCGTTTTCTGATGGGATGACTTTGGACAATTTATTCAATTTCCCTGGGCCTCAGTTTTCTCATATGTGGAAGAAGTATGCTATAGTGGCACCTACCATGTAAGGTTTTATGTTTTTTAGATGAAATAATGTTTCTAAAAGACAGCACAGCAAACAGCATGCAGTAAGCACTTGCTATAACTCTGGAGCGATTGTGTTAGCTGGGAGAAAACTTTGCTTATGTCACAGTCTATCACTGGTTTCCTAGGCAGCACTTGGCCTGACCTTCTCTGTAGGTCAGATACCCAAAATAATATGTGTTATATGAAAATACATATTTATATTGTATAATACACAACATATATTTATGTTATATTTACATGTTATATTATTAATCAGATATAACTGAAAATATTAAATTTCATTTGAGGAAATGGATGGGTTTTGTTTAATAATATTTCTCATTTAATAATGGGTCAATCTATTCTTGAACTTAAGATTTTCATATATTTTTATAGGTACTTATAGTAAAAATTCTTTACCTAACTTCAGATTGCTAGTGAAAAAAAAAGAAAACACTTCTGCACTTTTAAAAATGCTTTCCAAACTGAAAGCTAAATTGATTTAAAGTACAAAGTGCTATAAATAAAGAGGAAACATACTTTATTTATATTTCACAAAATTAGACATCAGAAACCTTTAAATGTCCATGAGTGGTAAAACATGTGGGTGTGTGGGGTGCATGTGTATTTTGTCAAGAGTGTGTTACTTGAAATATAAGAGATAAAAATAAAGGGGGCAGTTGTAAAGCACAGGGTGATGAAAATTCATGTCGGTTAGGTGGCAATTGAGTTTCTCAATTTGACTGTTTTCCTGAATTTTTTGTCTGTGAAATCTTTGTTTAAATTAAACATTATGGGAAGGAATAAACATAAAATTAGATAAACTTGATTGATCTAAAAATTTAAGATAGTCGTGAGGATACAAACTGTCATCTTCTCACCCTCTTTCCCTACTCTTTCCACAACCAGCCTGGAAGCACAGGACAGGGAGCTTACTCACAGTAAGCTGAGAAAACAGAATGATTCCAAATTCTTGTGAAAGTCAGAGTAAAAAATAGAGTATAATGCTTAGCTACTTTGTCATAAAGTTTCCTTGAAATATCTTCATTGTGGTCTTCAAGAAGGCTTCCCGGTTTATGTTATTGTTTGTCTTCAGTGGCTACTTAAATCTTTTCAGTTTTTAGCAACACACGCACACTAGCACAACTAGGAACACAACTTTTAAAGCTCAATTGTTTTCTGATTTCTGTCTTGGATTTCTGAGGTTATGCTAGATTTACCTCAGCTGAGAGACTGCTGGCTAATTGGGAAGTTTTCAGGCCATTATTCTGCTGTAAAGGTTAAGGTAATAGATCTCATCTTGAATTCCTGTAAATCCTAATTGCTTTCTTCCTCTATACCCTGTAAATCTCTGAGCAAGGGTATATATTTCTTATTTCATTTGGATGTCTCTATAGTTCCTTGTTTAGTTTTTAATTACTTGGCCAAATTCCCTCTGTAGGCTGGTTTACTTTATTCATTTGAGGCCTAAGCTTGTCTTAGAATGAAAGACCTCCAAAGTCTATTCTAGCCCTAGCATTTTATGATTCCAATTTTAGATTACTTATTGATTGAGAAATAGCATGTATGTCTCTAAATGATACCATATGATTCTAATGGCTAAATCGATGTTTTCCTATAAAATGATGTTGCTCATTAAAATTTTTTTCAAGGAAGATGATCCATTTGTTTAAGTTCTTAAAGAACAAACATATTACTGCATTATAGGAAATCATTGTCAACTCTTCATAAATATCTTTCTATGCAATCTGATACCCCTAATACGGGGTCCAGCATGAGGGCAAGGATGAGAAATCCTTCTGCTCTCCTATGTTCACATCTTCACGGCCTCAGCCACATTTATATTCTAATCAAGAAAATATTTTGGGCATCCATATTCTGATATTCTCTTCAGGGATTCCTGCGAATTCCCATTTGTACAGAAGGGAGTTAATTTACACCCAGTTGGTGAGAACCAGATCTATTTCACATTTCCTATAAATTGTCACACCTCTTTTTTTTCTTTTATGTTCACTGTCTTTTAAATATCAGAGTTTGCTTTTCTCCCTCCCTCTTTCCTATTGCGTATAGAAGGTATTTTTATGGTACCTAAGGAGAAAAGAAGATATCTATGCTGATTATATAAAATTTTGTGCTATCATTTTTCAAGAAGTGTGTTATTTGTGATCACTTTTGAACTGCCAGCTGCTAAGATACTACTGGTTCCACCTGGTTTTTGGGGTACTATGCTGCACCCATGGCAAAACATCATATATTTTCTTTAGTCACAGTGTCCCCTGCCAACTCATTGAAGCTTCTTCCTGCTGTTTCAGCCATTTAGAAGTCCACAGACTTTCACCACCATCTTTACAACCCCACAGAAAGGCAGACTGAATCTTCTAGATTCCCTGCACATTATACATGGGCCATAAAAACCTATAGTTGATATTACACTTATGCTTACTGGACATAGGATTTTTAGAACAGCCAACACTAGTCTCCAAAGGCTTTGCAATCCCTTCTAGCTATGGATGAGGAGACAGACCAATAGTCCCCAAATATTTTTTCTCCATTTCTAAAATCATCATTTCCAAGTTTAAGCCCTGGAGGAGAGACCAAGGTGTAGATTGTTGATGGTGAAGAAACAGGCATCTCCCATTTTTGTAATGCCTTTATTTCCTCTTCATGATGCCAACCACATTCATTTTCCCTTTTTGGAAGATTCTTCCCTGTTATCTATTTCTTTATCTGGGTTATTAAGACTTATAGCTTATATTTAATGGTGAAATATCTAATTTACATGTAAAGACATATCTAAATGTAGCATTAACCTAACCATAGTTATCCTTAATACTGGAGATACCTGGGAAATAGCCCTTGCTAAGCAATCTCTACCCATGAGATTTGATCTTCTACTTATTCTATATCATGCGTACTTCTGGGAGTCCATTTGCTCACTTTTATTCCCA